>JAHREE010000532.1:944538-1032801 GCA_033628505.1 Tringa tobata | reverse complement strand
GACTCCACACCCTCCCTGGGCAGCCTCTTCCAGGGCTCTGCCACCCTCACCCCAAAGAAGTTCTTCCTCAGATTGGAGTGGACCTTCCCATGTTCCAGTTTGTGCTCGTTGCCCCTTGTCCTGCCACTGGAAACCACTGAAAAGAGTCTGGCTCCATCATCCTTCAACCCACCCTTTAGGTACTTGTAAACATATATAAGGTCTCCCCTCAGCCTTCTCTTCTCCAGGCTAAAGAGCCCCAGCTCTTTGAGCCTTTCCTTGTAAGGGCGATGCTCCAATCCCTCCATCATCTTTGTTGTCCTACGCTGGACTCTCTCCAGCAGTTCCCTGTCTCTCTTGAACTGGGGAGCCCAGAACTGGACGCAGTATATTCCAGTTGTGGCCTCCCCAGTGCAGAGCAGAGGGGGAGAATGACCTCCCTCAACCTACTGGCCACACTCTTCCCTACACAGCCCAGGATTCCATTGGCCCTCTTGGCCACAAGGGGCTGTGAGACTAAACTGTGTGAAATTTTCTCTTTACCAGGCAGCAGTGAGCACCCACCCTGCATCGCAGTTGGCAATAACTTAATTTCTAGCACAGCTGCAGAGCCTCAGTTGCTCTCAATTTGGTGAATTACTTGAAGCCTATGTTAATCTCATAAGGGAAATGGTGAGAAAGTTTAAATGTTACAAATGCTATGCAGAGCGGTGGTGTTACTGAATAGTTTAGATTAAGGATGTGTTCGCCTGTGACCTTCTGGAAATGTCAAGGTGTAGTAAAGTAGCAAACATTGGACAGTGTTTAATAAAAGATCTTATTAAGTTCCCTCCCTGAAAGCACACTGTTATAACGCTGGCCCTCGCAGTGTTATTGAACAGCGTGTTGGGACAAGGTGGTTAATCTCTACATGAATTAGAATGCAAGCGTATTAATCTTCTTCTCTCAAAGTCCTTCTCTGCTTGCATCTGCAAAATACTTCCCGGCTCTGTAACCCACCTGGAAGTCTGGTGTGCTGCAGAGACCTCTGATGGTGACGATGACCTCCCACATCCCAGCCAGCTCAAGGCTGTCAGATGGCAAAACCTCTTACCACCGCATTCCCATCTTGCTTTGTCACTGTCGAGAGATTTGCTATACTGAGATCTGTCTTAGAATCATAGAATCTTCTAGTTTGGAAGGGGCCTTTCAGATCATTGAGTCCAACCATCAACATAACACTGACAAAACCCATCATTAAACCATGTCCTTCAGCACCACATCTACTCGTCTTTTAAATACCTCCAGGGATGATGATTCCACCGCTTCCCTGGGCAGCCTGTTCCAATGGTTGACAACCCTTTCAGTGAAGAAATTTTTCCTGATCTCCTATCTAAACCTCCCCTGGTAGGGATCTTTGTCATGTCATACGACAAAATCAAAAGATGGGGTAGGGGATTTCCAGTGTCTGTAAAATGCTCCTGACATGGGAAGTGCTTGTAAAATAGATGTCAACAAAATGCTGCTCTGTGCTTCTGTAAAAGTTTGTAGTTCTGTGTTGTGTTGCAGTTTTAAATATTTTAATGAGGCTGAACTGGCTTTCAAAAGTGAAATCAAAATTACCCACAGAGAAAACAGAAGAGCAGAAATGATCAGATAACTGAGCCGTTTCAAAATCAACAGTGTTGTGTGATCAGTACTCATTTTGAGAACGTAGTTTGCTTTAGCCTCACTGGAGTTTTTTACTGGTGAATGACAAATGTTTGAAAACATCAAGCCACCCACATCCCCAGTGGTATTTCAGTAGCCTGACCTGGCAGGTCGCTGAAGGACTTTGGGTCTAGTATTTAGGAACATGCTGGTCCCAGCCATACAGCAGACCTTATAGAGGAGACATGTGCCTTATAGAGGAGACAATAGGCTTCTGCAGCCTTGAACTGAGGAACAGCATCATTGGCAAAGGATTAGAGTTGAGCCCAAGATCTACAGAACACAGAACCGTACATTTCAAAATACTCCTGTCATCTGCCTCCAAAGCTCAAGGGAACAGTAGGTGGAGTTGATTGAGGAGACAAATGATTGATGTGGCAAAAAAAGCATGGGTGTAAAGAGTCCTGGAAAAGGGCCTAAATTTCTTATAAAAGTGATGAAAGTTACAGCATCCCTGAAATGCAAAGGAGGGAGAGATGAATGTAACCTTTTTTGCGTTTCAGGTCTGTTTAAAGCAAACAAACCAACTCTGCAGGTTTTTCTGTTTGGGTTTATTCTTGGTGTTTCTTTTTTTTTTTCTTTTTTTTATATATGGTCAAAATTAAATTGTGCTTTTGTCTGACCTGAGCTGAAATCTGGTTTTACACTTTGCAGGCTGGCAATGGTTGTAGAGATGTTAGTTTTTCATCCCAAGACAGGAAGCAATATTCCTTCTGTGCTCTCAAATATTTTCACAGGGCAGTTATATCCTTTTTTGCACAGCTTTGCTACAAACCCTATAGCTCTCTTTTGAGGGCTTTTTCCCCCTTGTGATGTTGGCCCCACTTCATTACTGGCATGGCTGGCTAGGGTTCAGCAAGGTCTCACCTGGGCAGCATCTGATAAATGCCTGTTGGCTGAAATAAGAGTGGTTTCAGGATATTCATGAGCATCAAAGGATGGCCAATACCTCCATGACCTTTGAGATGAAAGGGATGCTGATGCAGCACGCTCTGGGATGGTCTAATGGCTACTCCATCTTTTCTTCCCCAGGTGTGGGGTTGCCAGGCTGTGGTAGATGAAAGCAGGGTTTCTTTCACTGGAAAGCATGTCCTTATCTTCTCTCCTGCATGCCTCACATGTTATTTTTCCCTTATACAAAGCAGCACTTGAAAAATGCCTGTCCTTTTAGCTGTATGTAGTCTTATGACTGACATCACATCTGTCTAAAATGAGAGCCAGTGTTGGTTTTTTGGATCTAATAAAACAGGCTGAAAATTGTTCAGTATCTGGAGGTCAGGAGGAGGTTGTTGCTGGGTTCCCAAAGCATTGTAGATGCTTTAGTCACTATTGCCAAGATATTTTCCACCATTTTAGCTGGAATGAATGTCCTGAGGATTTAATGCAAATACCTGATCTTCTATGTGAACTCTTAAATAGATAACGGTGGGGTTGGAGGACAAGAGACTTTAATTTGGTTCCTATTAACTTGTCCTAAGCTTGGCTGAAGTTGGCTGTATTGTTTGATGGAGTCTCCCTGCTTGATAAGTATGAGCATTTTGCAAGTGCTGTTCCCTGGACTGACTGATGTTCTTCTGGTTGTGAAACAGGCCCAGAGTAAAGATGAACTTGAAGGTATTTGAGAGACAGTGCTAATTAGATCCTGTTGTTCAGGTCATTCACAATTGAAACCATTGAGTTTTTTCCCCCTTGAATGGAGACTAATGAATAAAATGTTATTTGGGAGCACAGGAAGTTTGGTAAAGTAATGTCTCCTTTCTCTTTCATCCTGCACTGAGACTTATAAGCCTGAGGATGCTCCTTCTCCTCAGGAGGAGGAGGAAGAGCACTAGGTACCTGGCAGGGTTGGAGCCCAAGTCTGCAGCAGGCTATGACAAGTTGCAGAAGTTACACACAGACAATTAGCTTAAGGGAGAAAATCTCGATAATGTACTTAGCTGGTTAATAGGGGGCCTGCTGGTCTGCAGATGCTGAGTCATTTACTAATTGCCTCGCTTGCATCATTGCATTAAATCCTAGGTCTGATCTCTAGTCCTCTGCTATGCCATAGTGCAAGAGGAAATCATGTCCCCTCTGCTGGCGCACGTTGACCTTTGGAGCCCAAGCTCCGTCTGGGAAAACGGCTTTGGGAGCCCAGGAGCATTGTGTTTTCCAGCTCTGCTGGGGCCAGCTCAGACTCCTGCCTGTGGAGAAACCCACTGTGTGTCCACAGGCTGCCCATGCTCTGGAAAATAAACAAGTTCAGGCCAGGTCAGCCTTTGCTGGAAATGCATCTCACCCTTGCTGTATTGCCATAGCTTAAAAAAAAAAAAGGAATGTTACACTAGCGATGAAAGAGATTTTTGGGGGCCCGGGGGTGTATTTGCAGTACAATGGACAGTGAAGCAAAAGCTACAAAAAATTAAATGTTCCCATCCTTTGAAGTCAGGCTAGGGTACTGTGATTCTGTTTTGATTCATGCCTGCTGGCAAAAATAAAGCAGGTTGTCAGTGAAGAAAGCCTTTCTTTAAAGCTATTTATTGCAGCTAAAATATTCAACCCACTGGTTGGTGTATTGGTGCTGGCAACTATTGCAAAATTAGTAATCCCTCAGAGCTGCCAGGAGACAAAGTGAAAGGCCTGGAGTGAACCGACTCCCGTGTTGTTTGTTACTCTTGGAGCGATGTTGCGTCGCTCTGCAAAGGGCTGCAAAATCATAGAATAGTTTGGGTTGGAAGGGACCTTAAAGATCATCCAGTCCCACCCCCTGCCCTGGGCAGGGACACCTCCAACCAGACCAGGTTGCTCAAAGCCCCGTCCCACCTGGCCTTGAACCCCTCCAGGGATGGGGCAGCCACAGCTTCTCTGGGCAACCTGGGCCAGGGTCTCACCACCCTCAGAGGGAAAAATTTCTTCCTGAGAGCTAACCTAAATCTTCCCTCTTCCAGTCTGGAGCCATTGCCCCTCATCCTGTTGCTACATGCCCTTGTAAAAAGTCCCTCTTCAGCTTTCTTGTAGTCCCTCTTCAGACATGTATCTGATCTGCAGTGGGACTAACAAAGCCCACTGTCTTACGGCGTCATGGCTTGTGGTGGTGGTGTAGAGTGTCTACTTGGACTTTTGCCCTGTGGATACTTTACAATAGGTTAAACCTCATTCCTTTTGACTACTTTAAGCAGACAGCTTCTTCCTTTAAAAGCCTAAGGGAAGGAGGGATGTGATGGGTACGTGACAATGTGTGAGACACAGCTAGTCCAAATAACCAGCAGTTTTGATCACTCCTCAGTGAGCGCAGGTGACACGTGCTGCCATACAAGGTCCCTTCTTATCATTAGCTGCCAGAGAGCAAAGCCTGGGAGGCAGACTGGGGATCTGGCATCATACTGGGAGAGTGCTTTCCATTGGCTTGTGGTGCACTCAGTGAGGGACAGATTGGGAAGTCTCCAAAAGGCACATGTTGCCCGTTCCTGGCTCTTGAGATGGGTTTGTGGCTCTCCAAAGATGACTGTTGCTGTCTGTCTTGGCTTGGGGGTTTAAAGATTTTGCTGCACACATTTTTGGACCTTGACTGCAGCAATAAATGAGTTGAATTGCACTTTGAAGAATAATCTCAATAGGAAAAAGAAAGTAAATTTTATTTTGAAAATATCTGAGGTACAAAAGTAGATGAGCCACTGAAGATGCCTTTGTGGCATCAAGTTTGGAGAAACTGGTTTTATATGGATAAGTCTTCAAGGACTGCCTGAGATACACATGCACTTGCTGTGCTGCTGAGGGCTTTGTTTGTGAAGCACTGGACATTTTACTGGCTTTTTTAGAAGGTTCAATCTTCACAGCCGTGTTTTCAGCTTTTTAAAGAAGTGAATCACAAACACCCTGAGCTTGCCATTACCTCCTGTGAAATGGCTTTCTCGAAGAGGAGTAGGCGAGGACCTGAATGTACAAACTTTGTGAGACCTGGTGTATCTAGCCCTGTCTGAGCAGGGGTTTGTGCTAGGTGGCCTCCAGACATCCCTTCCGACCTCAATTATTCTGGCATTCTGTAAAATTACTTTGATTGTATTTACTGGCAGAAACATGTATTTTTAAAGTAGGATGGGCTGTATTTAGTTTGCTTAAATTCATTTGTTTGTTGTTTAAACTGGAGGCCCGTACCTTGTTGTTCTATTTCTTAATGTGGTTTGCATCTTGAGCCTTGTTAAGAGGATGACAAGCTTTTTTTTTGTCTCCTTGAGAACTTCCTGGGAAATCTATCTCGAGGTACATAGGCCACTGTCTGCGTCATCTGATGTTTTTTGGGAGTGTTAGTGACTTTCGTCTGATAACCTCTCCCCAGCAGGTTGGTCCTTGTACCCCCTATCAGACTGCAGAGGCTGAAACCTCACCGTGTTCCGTCACCCCAAAATAATTGGTTTCTGTAGGCTGGGGTGCAGGCACCCAGGGAAGCTCACAGAGCTGCTGCCTCGCTGTGTGAATGGTTCTCCCTCTGCTCTGGCTGCTTTCGTGATGCTAAACTTAGCATCTATATAACTTCTCACCTTTTCTCCCTCACAGTCTCCGTGTCTTCTACAGAGATTTCAGTGTAAACATTCGCAACCGGAGTGCGTGGATGCAGGGATGTGACAGCCAAGTGGTTAATTATAAATGAAAGAAAAACCCCTTTAAGCTGTGCCAGTCCATTCAAGTGATCCAGATTTGTCTGATAGCCTGTGCAATCATGCTTCAGTTCACTCTGTCACAGTGGATTTTCCCTGGTTTGCAATCTCCCCAATGTTCAACTCTTGTTCGTTGTTTTTGACAGTGAATTTTGTTGTTGAAGTGGTCAGAAATGATGAGCTAAAAAAAAAAAAGAGAATTATTCTTTTTTTTTTTACTCTTTCTGTCAGATCTTTGAGACAAAACCATGTGCGGTATTGATGGAGAATTTATTTGGAATATGAAAAGGGCTTCCACTGCCCATCCAAACAGTAAATGGCATGCAATTGTAATGAGCAGTGATAATTAGACACCAGTGTTATAAAATTGTTTAAAAATCAACAGATGTGAAAGGGATGGGTGCTATTTTTAGACTAGAGCTCTAGATGAGAGAAGAACAAAATTCCAAACCAGATTTTGATTGATTTGTAGACACATGGGAGAATCCACAGACCAGGGAGCATGTCCCCTGAGAGTGGACCAACCATTTAGAGGAAACTCTGTGGTAGAAGGTGCCCATATCCCTGTAGCCATGGAGCAGCCACAGCTCTGAAATGCAGCCAGGACTTTCATGGGACTAATTGGGCACTTACAGTGCAGGGGCTGAATGAAATCGTGCTGGTTTTCACCTGCCTAAGACCATCCCAACCTGCCCTCTCCACAAGGGTCTTGGTGCTCTGGTCTCCGGCATCTCCTCTGGTGCTGCTGGTTGTATTACAGCTCCAGAAATCACTCTGGCAGCCAGGGGATTTATGCTTGTGATTTCACTCTAGAGGAAACTGCTGCTGAGGACTTGACAAAGGATGGAGCAGCATGGAGGGCTTATACTGAGGACCGTCCAGGATTTACATCCTCTTTAAGCTATTTGATTATTATTTTTTTATAGCATAAGGGTGGACGCTGGCTTGTAAACACACAGCCCTGTGGCCTTGGGGACACCGTTGGGACACCGTCAGGATGGATGCAGCCCTGAGCTGAGAGGGGAGAGAGCTGAGAGCAGGAGCTTTTGTACCTCTGATGCTAACAGAGGTGATGGATCCAGCCTTTTTACCTCCCTCGGGGAAGTCCTTGCCTCACAGGGGAGTCAACAGGCTCCTTAGGTGGGCTGGAGCTGGGTGACTCGGGTCTGCAAACCCTCCTCACCCTCGGTAATTCTCGCCATAGCTGGAGCTCATCTTGACTTCTGTGAGCTCCCTGCCTGAGGAACAGTTTGTAGGCAGAGATCTGTTGCTATCATCACCTTTAATAGCTTATTGGAAAAAAATACAAAGACTAATTTTTTAATATATTTTAATTTGTTAATCTTTTATTATGCTGGAGCTAGAAATCCCTGGGGGCATAATTGGAGAAGACACCAATTGCAGGGCTCGCTTATAACAGTAGCATCTTCCCATAGGTACAATATGTTATTGCAGTGCGTTTAAGACATTATTTTAATTGGTGTGATGCAGACTTTCCCAAGATGAATGATTTGTCTTCATTTTATTACATTGCTCCTACTTCATTACTTCATTTGCTACCTGTCATAAAAGCGGAGACGAGGAGGCCAGTGTCTGCGTTGAGGATGGAGAGAACGAGGGCCTTTTGTAAATCATTCTGATGGTGGCGAGCGTTTTTACGTCTGTGATCTGAGCTGTGGAGGAAATTGCTGCTCAGCTTCTGATGAAGCAGAACGTAGTGCTGTAAAAGAGCAGGCAGGCCAGGTCTGAATAACAGGGACAGAAGTTGTGGCCTGTCAGTGGCGGTGACTTGTGGGAATGTAAGAGAGAAGAAATAAAACTTGCAACTTTTTCCTCCACTTTTTCGGTTAGGATAAACTCACGTGCCCTAGGCAATGACTAATAATAAAAATACCAGTGAAGTAAGAGTGCAATGAACTACATCTTTTTTAGTTCTTTTTGTCCCTTGTCTTTCCCCATCTTGCTAAGAAGAGGATGCTGGTAAAGTGTTGCTAGTCTTCTCAGTGTCACTGAAAGCATTTAAGATTCACTGCAGTTCTTTGGCCCCAATTCCTGCATTATATAGCTTGAATGATTTGTGAGAGCAGTTACTGTGTAAAAAGAGCATTTTATTGTTGGGCAGATGAGGTCTTTGAAGGCATGGCAGAATGTGGTAGGTGCTATAGATGTCTTGCCTGGGTTACGTGTCTTCCTGCTGTATGTTGACCAACCTAATAGACCTTTTCCTTCTGCCATTCAAAGTCACATCTAGCATCCTCAAGGACTATTTTTTAGCTCATGTTAGGTGCATGGACACTGGAAAGAAGGAGAATGAGTTGAATCCTCCTCCGACTGGTGCCAGCACAGCAGTGCTGGGTGTGTTCCAGTTGGAAAGGCTCCTGGGGGAGCGGTGTCAGTCTGCAAAGTTTGTTCTTTTGCTCTTGTGTTCCCAAGTAGGTCTCCTCGGAAGTCCTATTCTTTGTTGAACACCATCTCCCCAGGACAATGTCTGCAGGACTGACAGAGAGGGTTCACATCTCCATAGGGAAAAGGGAGACCTGCTGTAGAGGAGGAAGGTGGTTCTTCTCTTAAGATTCTTTGAGCTGTTCCCTCCTGCCAAGAAATCCCATCTTGAGGAGGTGAAGAGTGGCTTAATTTCAACTCGGGCATCATGGGTGAAACCTTAGACAGAAGGACTAAAGTGGGACTTCACAGCAGGGGAAAAATTTGTGCTTGCAAATGCAAAGGGGTTAAATAGTGCGTGCATATCTTAGGGTGTAATTCCTCTATCATCAGCAGGACAGCAGCTTACACCCCAGCTGTAGGACGTCAAGCTGGACAAACAGAGAAGGCATGGTTTGCACAGACCTGGAGGCCGTGTCCTTTCTCTGATGGTAGTTAGAACCTCTGTGACTGCTCCTCAGCTGTAGCTCCACATCTGTCCTCCACATGTTGGCCCTCCATAAGGTGTGTTGTGGAGCTGTAGCTACACCTCCCGTTTCCCACCGTGTTTGGCTCACCTTCTGCTGAATTCAGCCTTTGAAACTGTTCAGCCAAACATCCCGCTCGCTTTCGGGTAAGTGGATGGTATCGCTCTTCACACAGGTCTTCCTGCATGTCCTGCCTGTTGCCATGGGTGAAGCCTTGTCCCAGCCATTAACTTTCTGCTGAGGTGGCTCAGCAAATCAAAACTCTGCAAATTTGCTTGAAATCCCTCTGCTGCTCAGAAAAATGCGGGCGTTGGGGCTTTGCTGGGTGTCACTTATGTGGCCAGGCTGAGGCAGAGCAATTCCTGGTCCAGGCAGCTGTGAGACTTTAGGCTTATTCATTCCTTTGTCAAAGAGGGTGTTTTGTACGTGCCTGCGTGTAATGAGATGCTTTATCTCTGTCTGCACACAGAAGGTGGATCTTTTCCCCCAGTTCTATGGCACCCTGTAGATTTTATGACATTTCAGCCTCTTCAAGAACTTAAAAATGTTGCATATTTTCCTAAAAACCCATCCTGTGATTCTTGCTGCTCTCCCGGGAAGGGGATCACACCAGCATTCCAGAGCCTCTCATTAAATTGCGCAGCCGTTTCCTAATTCCCGCTCAACTTGTAATTGCACCATTTCTTTTTCTTTTTTTTTTTTTTTTTTTTTTCCTGAGAGCACTTTTGGCACTGCTTACCGAAGGTGAACTTGTGAATATGTAATGTCTTGGGGAAAAAAAAGATCAAATCTGCCATTTGCCGTATAGCAAACGCCTCGCTCGCAACCGTCTTGAAGCTGAGCGTGCGGATGCCGTTTGCGTGACTGAGGGCCTCGTCTGGCTGACCTTTAGCATCCTGCTAAAAATAGGTCCCTTTTCCACGCTGGCTCTCTTCGGGCAGCAGGTGGGGTTGTGAGATGGGTCTGCGTTACCTCTGGTGCTTTCTCGGTGAAGCGTGTGAAAACTGGACAGGTTTACACTCTATTATACGGTAATAGCCCGCATTTCTCAGCAGAAAGACTTCCCCCTTACCTTATAACTTTAAATGTCTTTAAATATGTCTAAATGTCTCTAAATAAAAATAAAAAATAATATTGAACACAAAGATCAATGCCTCTACAGTTTAAAGAAACACACTATCTTTTGATGCCAGTTAATCTAAGTTTGAATTTGGTTCAGCTTAATAGGAACAAGAGCAGTTCAGAACCTAATATTTTATAATCTTCAGGGCTCATGGAATGTAATGACAGGATTGAGAGCCTTCATTTTGAATTAGGGATTAATTAATTAACAGACTGAAGTACAAGTTCAATCTGATGGAATTCAATCCAGGATTTCTTTTCTGTTCGTTAAGTTGTACCTAACGGCTCTATAAAGAAATCTATAAACGTGTGAGATGTTTTTTTTTTTTTTTATCTAATGATAAAAATGTGTCTAGTTCTTTTTTTGGCCATCTTTAGGGGGAGGGAAAAAAAAAATCCAACAAGCCAGCAGGAGTGCTATAGCTGAAAAATGAAATAAACCTTCTGGTTTTCATTGTTGTGTAAACAGTGTATCAACAACGATGAGATAATTTGAAAGTGGGAGCTGTGATTGATGTTTCAATGCAAGTGGAAAATTCATTTCAAACAAATGTAATCCTTTTTAATTCTTACTGAAAATGGCATTTTCCTCCTGTGCCTCCCTCTTGTCAGATTTCAAGCATTAGACTATTGTGAGTTGGTCTAGATGAGCTTCAGAGGTCCCTTCCAACCATTCTATGGTTCTATGACTATCCCCATGTTAATTTTAAACTTTATATACATGTCTTATGATAATTTCTGATATGACAAGAAGAGTATTTGCAATAAGAATTTATTGTGAGGCTCAGCACCGTAATTGCTGTTGCTGAGCACGTAACATAGTTATACTTAGTATTATTCCAATTATTGCATGTAGAATAAAACTAAATAAAATTAAAGAAGAAACCACAAAAAACCCCAAATGAGAACAAAAATATATTTTTAGGAAAATGTACTTCAGTCTCACTGCAGGATCGTCTGTGTTTTTCGGTCTTGTTGGGGAATTTTGGAAAGCAGTGTTAAACTGGGATTTAGAGTCCATGGCTGCTGTTCACGTTCTGTCTCAGCAGCTGGTGTTACTGTAATTGCAATTTCCATGTTATATCTATCCAGACTTGATTAGAAGCTGCTTGTTGCATAGTGAAATGCATTTTCTGTTTTTCTGTTTCTGAATGGTGTGCACAGGAGTGGGCAGGTCCAGAGTGGGCTGGTTAAGAATGAAGCATCCTGTTAGTTTTGATGCAAGGAGCTTCCTTTGGTCTCTCTGCCTATATATCGTGTAGAGTAAAATGTAGTAAAATATCAATTGCAAAATATCTGAGTCCTGCTAGATTCTGACAAGCCACCTGGTCCAGTGACCAGTTTTCTGTGGCATTGGGGCCATGCTGAAAGGTATCTTAGTTGATGATTCTCGGTTCAGGAATTTGGGGTTTTATCTCAATGATGTGTCATGTAGCTCAATTTCTTATTTTATTTCTTTATGTTCTAACATTGCATTTCTCTTCAAGCTGTAGTGAAAATGTTTCTTTTTCTTCATGGGTCTGTCATTGCCACTTAGGTTTTCTGGGTTTTATTTGCACAGGGGAGATCCATGCAAGTCACTGGCAGTACCATTTGTATCTCCAGTTCAGAGATTATGGCCCAGGTACACCCTGTGCTTTCAGCAGCAGCGTAGGTCGGAGAGGAGAATTGTATCTTTCAGTCCTTAATTATGATAGCACCTATTTAATGTAATTTTCTCTACCCCTTTATTGTTGTATTTGGCCTAATTCTGTTGCTTTTTGTGCACAGCCTTATTGATTAGGCAGGACCACTGTCTGCCTGACCGGAAGATCAATCTAATTATAAGTTGAAGAGCAAATACCTGAGAAACTGGTTATAACCCTTCTCTAGTGATACTCTGTGATGTTTTCCATGTTCTCTGTCTTACGTGGATTTCTGAGCATGACACCCTGAAACAGCCTTCCAGTGAGCGGTGGAATCAAACTTTTTTCTGGAATGTTTTATCAGTGACACATGAAAATGAGATGAGGAAACACCAAGGAAATTCAAAGTGAGAAATCACAGTAAAAAAGAAATCCCAGTGCAAAATCCCCGAGTGTCCTGATACAAAATTAACCCTTCTGGTGATGTTTATTTTCAAGTTATTCTTTCAGTTGCACTTTAGCAGCATTTCAGCTTTGCTATTGATACTTTTTTTTGAAGATGGTCATTTTCTGTAAAAAGAATGAATTTCTGGCATTTCACAAAAATGCCTAAAGTAATCAAGTTGGAAATAAGGGTCACAGTCAGCTGATGCCCTTCCTGAGTGACCAGCATCTAAGGCAGCCTGCTTTTTATACTGTGCAAGGCAGTGAGGCGAAGAAAGAAGCAGATGTCGTTAGAATGGCTGTGTAATAACAAATTCATGCAATTATATCATGCTGTGTTCACATTTCACTTTTTCCAGAATCAGGTCAGTTTTGCATAAAACTTTTTATATTGCCAAAACTTGCTGTGCATCTTTTAGCTTATTTATTTATTTATTTATTCTTCTTGGAAATAGCGCTTTAGAATAAACTTGGTGAAGAGCTGAAACCGGATTAGACATGCAAGTAGGGAAGGTACATTTATAAAGAACTTTTAAATTATATTAAAAAAAAATAAATCACAGTATGTTGGTTATTCTGAAGCGCTTTCCTTTCAGAATGCTTTCTGTTTTATAAAATCGGTTGATGGTTTGACATCTTTTAAGATAAACAGCCACCCATGCTGAAGTATTTCCCTCAGGCTGAAACACAGCCAAGAGCTGCACGATATAGCTGTGACGAACATCTCCTGGCCAAGCAGCTCCCATCCATCCATCCATCCCTCCCTCCCTCAGGAGTTCTAAGTTTTAATTGTATGCATTTTCTGTCAAGTTCCAGTTCTCTCGTTTGTTATGTCCTCCAGGTAACGGAGTGGGGAACAATCTGTGCACCGCATAAAATAGTCGGAGGTGTTTGTTATTCCCTCTTCCCCGGCTGGCAGCGGCAGTGAGGGTGGATGATTTAGCAGGTCTAAGCTTGTAGGCCTTTATGTTGTAGGTTCTTCAGGTTTATGATGAAAAACTATGTGTGTTGGATGATTCCTTCCCACTGCAAAGAGTGAGGGTTAAAAGAGCATTTCAAAACTTGCATACGTAGCAAGTGACAGTTACCTCCATGTATGTGTGCTCACGCTTCATCTCCACCAGCCTTTGTTAGTCAAGAAGCGGTGGAAGGCTCCAGAAAGAGCTTTCCTGACATATTGCTGGTTTCTGTAGCTGATCTCAGTTTACTGACACTCCCCTCTATGACTGAATGATTGCTTTTTTACTTCCAAGTCTTAAAATAACCTCTACTGTTGCTAGAAGAGGTTTAATAAATAGGAATAAATTAATAAGTGGCATTTATTAGCACAAGATGCGGATAGCTTCTGGCTGGTGAAACTGCTTTGTCAGGGAGAATGTGAAAACCAAGCAGAATCAATCACCAGGAAAAACCTTAATGTTGTTGGTGGGCAATGAAGGAGGTTTCTCATGTGGACCCAGGACGGACACCGGCTACGCAGCCCCCACTGGGTTCAGCCCTAGGTGCTGGTTTGGGTGATGGTGACAGCAGTCACTGCATCCAGGCCAGTGAGTGTGTCCGCCCTGGGGAGCCTCATCAGCTGCAATTTTTCTACCAAAAATTATCTCCTCCCTGCTCTGCGGGAACCATCTCCAGAGATAAAAGGTTTGGTGCTGTCTCCTTGGCCCACCTGGATAAATGGCTTCTGGACTAATGCCGCTGAGGAGGACAGCCGGGATATCCGGGTTTGTTCTATGGGTGTTTGATGATTTTGTGTATTAATTTGAATTTTTGTAAGCTATTTCCTCCTGAAATAGGCCAATTACAAGGGGTGGGGCAGGACAGCACCCATCTCCAAGGTTCACACAGGTCTACTGTTATTTTATGCTCACTTGCTCTTAGGCTTCTGCATTGTCCTTCATGCAGAAACCCCAGGTGGCTTGAAAATTAGTTCCATATTGCATGTTATTCCTAATAGTGTCATTTAAAAAAAAATCTTTATTCAAACAAATAGCCTGTATGTCTGAGTTTAACACTCCCAATTGTTCCATTGTTTAGTTGGCAGTACGTTTCTAAGCCAGAGAGAAACTTGACTTGACTCTTTCAGTGTTGTGATTTTGGGTGGCATGATTTAGAGATGTGTAAGGCTCCATCAGTACCTGGAAGTTGAAGGGCAAGACGGGGAGCCAGTCTGCAGGGTAGGATACGCCAGTTGTGGTCAACATAGGGAACCTGCTGGTCCATCTGCAACCCCGTGTTCTCCTTTACCTGCAGAGCGTGCAGGCAGAGAACTGGGAGTGGAGAGCACGAGCGTGCCCAGCACTGCACCGGGGCACGCACAGACTCTGCTCTGACGGGTTTTTAATGCATTGCAGGCAGTTAGTGAAAGGGAAGCTAAGGACAAACAATCTGTGCGCGAGCAGATACGCTTAAAATCTGCAAAATATTTTCTATTATATACTTCGCTGATTTTTTGTTCCCTTTTTTTTGTCTTAAATGTTGAGCATTTCAACCCAGCCTCTTGCCTCATTCAGTTGCTTTTTTTCCTGATATGCAGACAATTGATTTTATTTTCATGAATGTTTTGAAGAAAGATTTTCCTGTGTAGATGAGGGATAGTCAGGATGGATATGTTTGTCTACCTACTCTATATTAGACTGTAATTATCAGAAGGCAGAATGACATGTGAAAACTGCATACGGACAGCTGAAATGTCAATAAATCTAGATTACACATTGCTCTCCTCTTCAGCGGGGGCTTAACTCAGTTATTTTTTAAATAAGGTGTCAGCGTACATAGCTATTTAGGAACATATTTGTGGAATGGAAGAGGGTGGGAATTATGAGGTATGTCCTAACTTTGTGCCTCTGAAACACAAATCTAGTTTTTTAATTCCATTTAGAAGGCTAGATAAAAACATAGATGCTTTTCTTTTTATATATATTTTTGTACAGGACTTTAAAAATTTACATCAACTTATTCAATATTAGAATTGAGGGTAAAGTTCTTTGTTTTATTTTTTTCACCTGAACATCTTTCATCATTACGCATTCCATAGATGATCAAAGCAAAGAGATGATTGCCACGGATGGGCAATCCTGCATAGCACTTCAAGAAGATGTCACAGGAACTGAATATAGACAGACATGAGGAAGACAATGTTTTTTACGGAACTGACATAGAGAATTTACAGAACATCTCAGGGTCGCACAGTATTGCAAATAATGAAATGCGTGTCTATGCACAGAAATGATTATCTGCATGGGAGAGCACAATGGGTGAAGGAAATATTCCCTTTGCATAACTGCAGAGCTGTCGGTGGTTTAGTTTCGGAAGTTTTCTCCTAGCCTCTGATAAATAGCTTATATCAAAAGCAGTCATGCCTGCAGAGAAAAAAAAAAGCTGAAGAACTAGACGACTTTTACTTTTTTTTTTTTTTTCTTTTCCTATTTAAAGGTTTTCCATGACTGAGAGCAAGGGTAGCATCACAGGTCAGACAAACTTAAATTAAGCTACTCTTTGATTTTTTTTTTTTTTCTGCAGAAATACTTTCACAATGTCGCAGCGGCACAGTAGGGGTGTCTCAAACTCTCCAGTGTTTGAACCACAGCAAGGCAGGAAAAGGGGGAGATGGTTTAGATGGAAGATTTTTATATCTTTTCAGCAGGTTGGGGGTTTTTTTGGAGAACATTTGTCATTGGTTTGTTTTTTTTTAGTTTAGGGATAGGCTGGTGTGTCAGGGCTGAGGGAGCAGAAGTAATGGAGGTGTGTTCCTGGGTGATGGTGGCCTCTTGGTGGCTTCTCCTGAGCATCCATAAGGCAGATCTGACTCCTACTGATGCTGCACCAATTTTGCCCCTGGCAGGAGCTGCTTTGGTGGGCGGCGTGTGAGAATTTGTATCCTCATCGCAAGATGTCAGGGCTTTAGTTGTTGGTTAGATTAAATAAGTACCGATTATTTCAATTGTCCTATAGATGATCCTGCTTTGCTTTTGATTAGATGCTAATTGAACGCGCTGTAAAGCTGAAAAGCTTCTGGGAACAGTGGGAGATGTTTAATTGAGTGAGGCTTTTAAGTCGAGGTGGGATGGACCCAAAAGCTGTGGTGTTCGGGAAGCCCCAGGATAATAGTGCATTTCCAGCAGGAGAGGAACATGAAGTAGCAGCTCTGGTGTCTACCATATCTTTTTTTCCAAAACCTGTCCCCAAAGAGGCATTTTTGCTCCAGGAGATCCCTTTGGGGATATAAGCGACTGCAGATGATGCTGTTGAATGCTTTATAAATACACATCTCAGTCTGTTTCTTGTAATACGGCACAAGTGAGAGCATGGCCTTGTGCTGTTCATGTCGATGTTACCTTGAAGTTATGATCTCCAGCTGGCTCCGTGTGTGTGATGAAGAGCAAAGCAGCAAGAGCACATTGCTGTGCCGCTGCCATGCTGTTGCATGTTACTGCTCCTGGGGAGGGGAAGCGGGAATTTTTACACTAATTATTTGTAACTGTCTGAAAGTTGATGCTGAGGAGCGTGCCCAGGTATGTCTGGTGCCTCTCCATCAGTCTACTCTTCTCAGAGCAATTTGGAAGCAGGTGAAGGGCAAAAAATTGCAAGCCAGAATACCACGACATGAAAATATATCATCCAATGAACAGCTTCGTTTCCTAAATTGACTTTTAAATGGGAAGACACAACGATATGCATGGAGCTCAACGGTGCAGTTCCTGTTGATGGCAGAATTCAGTAAGCTGGTTCCCGGCTGTAGATCTTGCAGAAAATACATTTGCAAAGAATTCAGAGAGGCATGAAAAACTGTGCTGGGCTGGCTGAGGAAGAGGAAGAGAAACAAGCCGAGTCCGTGGCTTGCAGAGCATTAGTGGGAGGGGTCATCACAAGCTGGTGGTGGAGCTTCCTGCGCTCCTGTGGGAGGGAATCATGACAAATATTTTTTGTTAGGAAAGTGGAAGTAATGACATATGTCGTGTGTGTACTTTTTGTCTGAGATGTGCATGACTGTAAAGAAACAGATGGCTCCTCTAATTCCAATCATGGGCATGTGGCTCCTCCGTTTATGAGGCTTTTACTCCTGTACAGATATTTTTTTATAAATTCTTTTTAAGAGGGGAAGGAAGCGAAATCGCCTTACATCAACTCATTAAAAATTAGCAGAAACAATAAAGAATTATTAGGAAGCCTCTGTCCAGTGAACTACAAATATGTTGCCTGGAGCAGACTGGAAAAAAACAAAACAAAACAAAAAACCAACCAACCCCACAAACCAAATGTAGATGCTAATTCCCAGAAGGATGTTTTTATCCTTGCTCTCGTAGCGGGAGCGAGCGCAGCCCGGGCAGCTCTCCATCACACCCTGCGGGGGCTCCTCTCCCGTCGGCACATACTGGGCTCCCACGCAGGGTTGAGGGGTACGATCCTGCACCCTCTGACACGTGCTGGTGCCCGGACGTGTGCAGGACAGGAGAGCCTGAGAACTGGGCCTGCCTGGCTTAAACGCAGCCACCTTTCTTGGGTTTTCCCCACTCTGAAATTTTCCACTTGCTGTTTGAATGCATCCCTGAGCGTTTATCTTTGTTAAAGCGAGAGGGACTGAGGTTTGGGCTGCAAGTGGCTCTTGGGTGATGTTGTTTTCCCACGGAGTGAGTCTGCCCAGGAGCCATTAAATGGAGAGAAGGTGGAAGTCCATAGGTGAAGGTAGGAAATGTGGTGCCTTTTCTTCTCCTCTTTCTGCACCGGGGAATTAAACCCCTCGGGACCAGGGTGTTTGGGTTGTGCCAGTCTGTTTCCTTTGTCCTCTGTGGTCCCGTTTTCCTTTGGCTTGTGCCTGCAGGGCTCTGCCTGTGTCTCTTCCTGACACTCCGGTTATTTCCCCCCTGACTAATCCTAACTATTGCAAGTGCCGTGCTAGCACCAGTCCTGCTGGGAGTCACCTCAGCCCTTTCCTTTGCACCCCATAATTGTATGTTCTAACATTAAAATACTCTTTCTCTCAGTCCTTTAGCAGCTCTGTGGCTTTGAAACAGTAGCTTGATCCAGAGACAATTAAGAAAAACCCAATAATTACAGGCCTTTATTTCACTTTTTAAACATACCATAAATAGGTTTATTATTTTGGTTTTAGTACTTCTCTGTTGAAGAGAAGCCGTGGTTCAACCCAAATGTGTTTCCTTACTGCTCTAATGAATGTAATGCTGTAATCCAGCCTCTTCTGAGTCTAATGACATGCCGTCCATAACGTGGGATTCAGAGCAATGCTGATTTCTTCAGTCTCACTGAAAAGTCAGGCAGGCTGGAGTACATTCCTACAGCTAGAAACATAATGTTGCCATGTTGTTTTAAGTGTCCTTCAGAAGAAATGAAGGCATATCCTCTTTACAGTGACAATATTTGAATAGATCCTAGCTTTTAATGCACAGGCTTGGTGACCTGCTGGTGATTTTGAAGGTATGGTTGTGTCGCATGAGATCTGCTGGTGTTTTGAACGCTCTGTTCCTTTTTTCCAAGAGTCTCCTTTTCCTCCTAGAGTCAGACATTGAATGCTTTTCTGTACAGTAGTTTGGAGACTGGTTGTCTTGTCTCTAACCTGTTTTTATAAAAACATCTTAACCATTATCAGTTCTTCACCATCGTGAATTTTAGCCTTATACCTAATTATGCTGGTACCTTCTAAACGCTGTGGCAAGTGATGATAGTATTGAAATAAAGAGCATTAAAATGGAGAGAGAGAAAGGAGGGAAGAGGCAATTGTCCCTTTAAATTGTTTCAATTAAGAAGTGAACTTCTTCCCCATTTGAGTTTTGAAGGTAGAGTTCAGTGTTCAATGGTATGGGGGAGAGGGAAGGAACATCAAGAGTGGAGTGGAAATGTTTGGGAGCTGCTGTTACAGGTTTATTCCACTTCCTTGAAGATGAAATAGGACGGATGCACAAGGCAAAACAATGGCAGTGATGGAAAATGCACTTTCTCGCCATCAGGCTGGTTCCTGCAGTAGTGCTCCTGGAAAATGGAGGGCACAGCAAATGGCTTGTAATTGTCTGTCCACCCATGTGTTTCTATGCCTGTTACAGAGAATTTGGGCTCAAGAAGGAGATTATTTGAAGCACCTGGAAATTACCCAGGCATCCCTCAGCTGAAGATAGCTGCTGGTGAGGATATATGGAAGGGTTGTGTTGTAGAAAGCTGCTAGTCCCTGTTCCCAGGGGTCAGCGTGGCAACAGGCATCGTGAAAAGAAGACCAAAAGGTTTCACAAAGTATCTACCAGCGTTAGGCTACATGTTTTGGAATCCTTGGTGAAGGGGATGTGAAGCTTTAAAGAATTTCTCAGTGTGATAATGGTAAAGGGGGTATGAGCAGATGGCTCTGTGGAAGTGTGTAAATACTCTCTAAAACCCTGCTGCATCACTTCATTATCTTGAAATATAGTAGTTATTAAGGGACATATTAACTATTCACATTACAGTAGCAAAATAAGAAAGAGATGCTAATTATTTAGCAGATTACTCAGGAGGCCTTCAAAATAAGAACCAAGAAAGAAGTGTTTTCAGAAATAAAGATACTGGGTGAAATTCTCCGTAGTTATCTCTGGGCAGTCCCTCTGAAACCCAATCACTTTCTATGAATACATGGGAGGACCTATCTTGGGTAGGGAAGGAAAGAAGAGATGAGCCTGAGGGGCAGCCTTTCTGTAGAAGACAGGGGTTTGCCAGCCCCCAGGGAGGATACAGGATGTGCTGTCACCTTTAGCTGAAGTGATTTTCCTTTAGTTCAAGTGAGAGGCGTGTGCTTTGGGGGCAGAAAGGTTCTGGTTTTAGTCCCAGATTCCTCTATGCCCGTGCCAGGCCCTTCTCCCAGCATTGGTGACTTATTACATGCGGTGTCGTGGCTTGAAATTGAAATAAATAAATAAAATCTGTTTAACAAACTTTTCCATCTAATGTGAACTCTAAGTTCATTTATGGGAAGGTACCAAATAATGGCCCCAACCTGTGCAAGCCTGCAGTGTTGTCAGTGCAGTTACCAGCATTATTAAATCCTGAGTATGAACCTGACTTTCAGTAAACAGGTTTTTGTTTTGGAAACAGCAGATATGCACATGGATTTATTTTTATTTTTTTTCATTCTTAGGCAGTTCCTTTCACTCTGTAGTAGAGGGTCAAAAGTCTGCTGCACTTCTCTTTCTCTTTTGTTAGGTGAATAACAGCTCTTTTTAAAAAGTACGTGAAGAGAATACAAGCTGCTTTCTGTTAAACTATTTCATTTCTCTGGTGGAGGACTCGGAATTAGTTTTGCTCAAGGATTTTTTGTTTCACCTCCAGCTACTGAAATGAATTGATCCAGTCCAAGGGCTGGGTTTAATTATTCCAAACTGCATGACTGGGACACCTGTACAGGTTGTTTCTTAAAGGCTAGATGCTGACTTGATTGTCTTTGTACCTTCTCTTGGTGTCTTTTTTATTTTATTAAGCACAGAAAGCTGTTTCTCCCTACGTCTGGGCAGCAGCCCTCTCTCCACAGTTGGTTTTTCTCCTGACAAACAGCCTGGGCTGCACACCAGGGTCACAGGTTGGTTCTTACTGTTTCAACTGTGGCACACTCATAATTAGTCTTTTTTAGGTTTTCTTTCCTGTACTCGTAAACTATCTTTTCCACCAAATAAAAGAGTTAATCAGTTTTATCTGTAAACTTATGTCCTACCTGACTGTCTTCACAGTACTGTCTGTATTCTTGTAGCATTTCCCTCCATATCTAGTGAAATAACCTTTTTCTTGATGAAAAGAGAGACTCAAAATGTTACAATATTCTTGTGTTTGAATGGATTTTAGGGCCTGAGCAAAGCAAGGTTTTCATTTTGCTATTTCTCTGAAGTTTTCCTGAGACAGAAGAGGCATTTGGCACAGCAGGTCATCTCTGATCATGTCTGAAAACAAGGCTGCAGTCACAGGAATATAGATGGGAGCTGCTCTAATGAGCGCAGCTTACATCAAATTGCTTTAATGAGTCAGTGCAGTTGTGTTAGCCTTATTACATTTCTGAATTAATGGCTTGGAAGGAAGTTTGTTAGCCTGCTTTACTTGGAAACCAAATCAAACAACAGCCTGCCATATTGTACAATGACATAAAATAGCGGAATTTGAATTTAAATTTGCCTTGAGCTGCGTGTGATCCTTTCTATTAATAAAACAACCACGTTGCAGCAAATCGGTGTTAAAATAACCAGTCCCAAGGGTTAGGGTGCCAGCTCCACATTTATTACTGCGGGTGGCTGTTTCACATCAAAGGTGTTTCTTAATATTAATGGCAGTAAGCTAAAGCTCCTGAACAATGGCCACCTTGCCCTTGGCCACGTCAGGCATCCCATCCCTCAGCAGGTTGCCAGGAGCTGTGTACGTGGGACCAGAGGGGACTGCCAGGTTGAAGCCAGACTGCCCTCAAGGGCAAAAACCGATTTTTTTTTTTTTTTTTTTATTGCACATATGGCAACTTACCAAAGCAGAAGCTTTAATGCACGTGGTCTTTATCTTGGGCTGGTATGGTGCAATTTTTATGATTTTTTCCATCAAAACAGCCTTATTTTCGGTTGATCAGGTGTCAGCACAAGGTTCATCTTTAGCCCAGTCAAGGCAAAACCTGTGACCATTAAATATTGGAAGCTGTTCTTTTTTTATTAATTTTTTACTTCAGTGCATTTTTCTTTGTTTTGTTTATTTGTGCTGTGAAGAGTCAATATATAGAACTCTCCTTTCTCAATTCTTTCATTTCTGGCTTACGTTAGTTTCCTCTTGATTAGATGCAATGGCCTAGAGTTTTCACTGGCTGCTCTTAAAAATACTGTGTGGTACTAGAAATAGACTGTAATTACTCGCACTAGGGAAACAGGAGAAAAGGTGACAGCTGACAAAACGTGGTAGTAGTTCTGTGAATGCAGTGCAAATGGAACAAATTGTGGGGGTTAACTGGGAGGTGCCTGGCACCCTCCCTTTGTGGAGCTGAACGGGAGAGCCTGGGAATGACAGTGAGCACGAGGTGTTTTTCTGAATAGTAGTGACCCTGAGCCATTAGAACTGTTTAACAACCTACAGTTAGTGGGAAAACCAAGCCATTACCAGGCTATACATTGAAATGTAAAGAATAGAATCACTGCCGAAGTGAGTGGAGTGTTTAAAAGTATAAATTAAATAAAAAAATATCAAAGAAGAAGCTTTTCAACCGTTAACAGGTACTTTGATGCTCGGGAATCAGATGGGATTTTGGAGGGCATATGGGCATCCCTAATTTGAAAAGAGACCATAATGAATATTAGAGACTCAAAACTGAGAAGGCTAGTAGAAAATTGTTGTTTAATGTTAATAGTAATAAAAAGAAGGCAATTTACAGTCAAACAGAATCTCCTCAAATCAGTGTACAGGTTTTAGTGGAGAAACTAAGGCAGTGCTGCAGCAGAGTGTACAGTGCCCAGCTCCAAGGAAATCCAGTCTGCAGTTGTAGAGTACAGACAGAGACTCTTCATACCGAGTCCCAAATTCACTTACACAAAACCTTTTGGACTGTGTCTTACCCAGATGAGTAAAAATATGCTTTTACATGGTGGTAGCTAGTATGTGGGTACCACAGTCCATGTGAGAGCAGAGGTTACAATAAAGGCTGCGAAGAGAAACCTCTGAGGCAAGAGCAGCTGGTGGGAAGATTGGTCCTTTGGGTGAGGGCATGGCAGGTTTCTCTTCTCTTTCTTTGGAAAATCATTCCAAAGTTGTTTTGCAGAGTAGGATGTCAGGTTTGGATTTGCAGCTGTCACACAGGAGAACGTATGGGAAGACTTTAACAGATGAGAGAATACTTTGCAAGAGAATTAAAACTACAAAATGCATGCGGAGATGGAGAAGGAAAATCTGCTTTTCTATTAAAGCAAGTAAAATGAAAGCATGAGATACCATCAAAGAGCTTAATAATCAAAGGAAAAAATGGGGAGGAAAAAAGAATAATGGGAGCAAAAAGTCCCGAATCAATGCCTGCAATTTTGCACGTGAAAATGAATCGTGAAACTTTAGAGTCATTTAGGTTCAAATTAGCAAAGTTTAATTTGTGTATACTGGAAAAATTGCCTATCAATTCTTGGTTATCATTGCTATTAGACTGCAAAGTCTGTAATCTTACATGTAAATCAATATTTGCTAGACATGATATGTTGACTGAAAATGACAGAAAATTAATCACAGTTCGATTGTTTGGAGTATACACTTTTTCTGCTAAAGGACATGATTTAAAGTGTGTAACTATAAGCCTGCAGTACACAATCTTATGGAAAGCAATGCTGTAGGAGGTGGAGAATCAGATTTGGACTTCTATCTGCTGACTTTCAGGGCAGCACCATTGATACTGGGCTTGTTGCTGGCTGGAATTATATTTGGGAGATCTCTTCCACTTCTGGAGGAGAAGAATAGGAAATGTGAGAAATTATCCAGGTTTTTAAACAGAGCATGTGAAGGTGATAGAGTAGACAACACAGTACCAGAAGAAAGGCATCAGAAAGATGTACGAGGCAAATGCAGAGATTGAGGTATGTGTGGATATATGCATAGCGATACATGTATATATATATGAACTTTTACATTCAGATTTTTAGTTGGAAGCATATTTGTCTGTCTGGGACTCTGGTATAAATGTGACACATCAAGAGTATTCAGGTTAAGTCAGGTTTGTAAGTTCAACCATGTCATAATTGTCTGAAGAGAGAAAACATGCAAGTTCCTCTTTTCATCTCAAGGTCTTTGGCCTCGTGTTTGTTCGCTGATGTGTCGTATTAAAGATTCAACTTTGATATGAGCTGTAAAATGAGCTTCTCATCAGCTCCAGGAGTATTGTGAATGTCCCAACCCAAAGAGCCTTCCTGGGTTATTCCATCCTTTCCACCCTTGAACATTAGCAAAGACATTTCCCCCCTCCATACACTATGTAATATTGTTGCTGTGTATTAAGCAATCTGTTGTAGGGCCAGAGAGCAGTTGTTTTCAGAGAAAACATTAGGTTTTCATAACAATCTCTTTACATCCTGACAGACTATTATATCTTCCCTTACATGAGCTGTCTTATATGATAACGCGTAGGAGAGGGAGGGAGAGAGAAGTAACGATCCTGGAGTGGCAGCAAATTACCCAGGTGAGAAAAATAACTATTTCAACAGATGAGAAGGACACAAGTTGGATTTGTGCTCTGGGGGCACAGGCCAGGCCTGTTACATCAGATGGAAAGATTTCTGGTGATTTTGCAGGGAGCTGACATGTATTCACAGCTGTTCAAAAAATGTGTCCCCTCTTTTGCCCTCTCCTCCTCTGTCTCTTGTTCTGCTCCGGAACACCCTGGGTTTGCAACTAAGCAAGTGCTTTGTGGCCAGTGTCTGTTTTCTTGGAAAGACTTCAATTAGAAAAAAAAAAATACAATTTGAAAAGAGGAGGAACCTTGGGCTGGAAACTTTGTGGGGTTTTTTTTATAGAAAAACTTTACTTTGAATGTTTAATTCATCTTCTCTCAAGTGCTTTCTCCCACTTATGTCCTTTCTGACAAGTCTTGTGTCAGATGCAGAGAACAGGAGTGAAAGGAGACAAGACCAAACAAAAGAATCTTTGGGTCCTCAGGACTCACTCCAACAGGTCCCCATCCTTCCTGTGTTTGTTGTATGTCACTTGCTATCAGGCTGTGTTTCCAGGGGTGCAGGCTGTGACAGGGGCTGGAGATGGGCAGAATTGGACTGAAGGGGTGAAAAGCCACCAAAACCCTGAATATAACTCATGTTGCTGGTTCCTTCTGTGGCTGGTGAGGGGGGGATTCAAAACAAGACCAAACTCTCATTTCTTATGCACTACCAATCACCTACTCAACAATACTTTTCTGTCAGTAACAACCTAGATTCACACCGGGATCTGCATCAATTCCCAGAGCTGTCACTTCTTTCTCTTAATAATTTATTTGCTTCTGTAATTGCTTTGCAGAGTTTTCATGACATCCAGGGGGTGAGTCTACAGCACAGATCTTAACATCTGAGCCATACCCTGGGTTATGTTGGTGGCTGAAACATGCTGAGAGTTATTAGAACTTGCCATTCACCTGGGTGGTCAAACTATGCAAAAACCAGTATGCAAGTATATTTGGGAAACAGATTCCTAGTCTGTTCCTGGCTGTGCGAGGACAAACTAATTGTGGCTTATTAATACTTTCATGTTCTCCATTTTAATTGTGAAACTTGGCAGATGACAAGGAGTAGATCTGAGCGTGGCAGACACTGGGATGGGAGGAGGGACTGGCTGCGATGTGTCTGAAGAGCAATTACATATTTGTTCTGCCTGCCTCCCTCAGAAAAAAACAGTCCTTGCACCCTAAACTCTAGCATGATTTGGAAAGTTGTTTTTCTTCTATTCCCATCAGCTCAGAGAAACATGGGGGGTGTTTATTGATGGGGCTGTTGGGAAGAATAGCAGTTTTGTGGTGGTGAGGGGAAGCATAGGCAGATCCCCTGCCCTCCTGTCCCACCCTTCCCTTACCACCTCCTGCCTTCTGGCATCGTGCACCTGAATGCAGGGAGGATGGATCTGGGCTCTTCTTTGATAACCAGCTGAAAGCAATTCCCTGAGGAGATGCTCCCTGTGTGGCCTGAAAGCAGCTGAGAACCAGGCCAAGATAAATTCCTAACAAATCCATCACTGCAGGTGTCATCTGTGAAATGGGGCTGTCTCAGGGGTGGAAGGCTGTTTTGAAATAAAATAACCAGCGAGGCGTGTCAGAATGATTTGAAAGGAAAAAAAGTTTAACTTAATCAAAACTGGTTTTCCATTTAGACTTGGGTTTAGGATTACCATTGTCTGATTACACTTTCGTTAATTTTGTATTTTAATAATAATAATAATAATACTGTTCCATCTTTGCGGGGCCAAACATTTTAACTGTGAAAATGAGAGAAGAAATGGAGATGAAAAGCTACAGTGTAGTTTGAGGAGAAGTCCCTGTGTAGCACAGGGGACTATGCAGCATCTCAGTAGGACTTTCTGGACACCCTCTTGTCATGTAATAAATACAAACCTGGGCACCACAGAGCCAATTGCTTGGGCTGTTGGAAGTTTTTCTTTGCAGTTTGTCTGCCCTTGGTGTCTGATCATTTTGCCTTTTCTTTTACCAGTGTGCTTTCCTTTTTTATTTTCCAGCTTTCCTTGAAGAGTGTTTCCCACTTGTCATTCAAGATAATCCTAAATACAGCTTTCTACTATGTGCTGATCCGTACTGAATGGTTTTGAATTGATTTTATTGAATCTATTGCAAATGAGAAGCTATCCTACCATAAAAGTTTATATAGAGAGCTTTTATCTTTTTGGAGCCCTTTTATGAATTTAAAAAGGGCTAGTGATGTTCTACAGGTTTCAACTGTTGTGAATTTGTGCATTTGCTTTTAGAGGTGGTGGTTGTTGCTGGCTAGAAGTCTTAAGGCTCAAATAATAACCTCTTTCAAGTAAAGAGTGAGCACACAGAACTCCCTTTTATTCACAAGGTGTAGTTCAGGTGCTTGCATTACGTCTGTGTGTTAAAATCAAGATTAATCCACCATGTCTGCATTGTCTTCAAAGAATGAAAAGTCTCAGGTTGCACCAGGGGATGTTTAGATTGGACATGAGGAAAAATTTCTACTCTGAAAGAGTTATTAAAAACTGGAAGAGGCTGCCCAGGGAAATGGTGGAGTCGCCATCCCTGGAGGTATTTAGAAGATGGGTAGACTTAGTGCTTAGTGATACAGTTTAGTGGTGGTTTTGTCAGTGTTAGGTTGATGGCTGGACTCAATGATCTTAAAGGTCCCTTCCAACTCAGACAATTCTATGATTCTAAGATCTGGCCATAGTCTTAGTCCTGATGTTTTTCTTTTCTTAGGTAGGTGTAGTGTTAGGAGATCTATCTATCTAAAGCAATTATATAAATATAAATGTTTATGGATCTGACTGTATCTATGCGTATATCTTTGTAGGAAAAGTCTGTGTGTTTCAGTACTTGGCTGTGTTGGGACCTCAGTGTTTCACAGCAAAGGTCCCCCCATTGAGTCCATGCTGCATGTAATTCATGCTCTACAGTGAGAGTATTCACTGGCCTAAGCCAAGCAGACGAGGTAGAAGACAGCAGAGCTCAAGAAGTTCTATCGCAGAGAAGAATTAGAAGCACCAAAGGGCCTTACTAGATTGCTCTGCTGTCATTCTTTGGTGAATGATGATGAGAGTGTGAAAAATGATTGGCACATTTTCCAAACACCTTTCACAACTTCATCTTCCCAACTGTAGAGCTTTGGACTTAAATATCCTTGGACTGAAGGAGGAAGAGTGCAACATGTGCTTCTAGGGGTGGGTTTTGGACCTTTTTCTTTAGCCATAATGAGTTGACAAGGTTGTAATTAAATTGGTGAGTATAGATCACAAGAGCTCAAACCTCAGCAGAGCTCAAATTAACCTCTAAAATATTGAACTGAAAACTCGAGGACATTAAAAATATATTGTTCATAGAAATCTCTGTGGTAGGCAGTGCAGCAGTCTGCTCTTCCTGCAGAAGCTGCTAGTTAAGTGTCAGAGCAAGGCAAACCTTGTGAGAGCCTCTTACGTGCCAGCATCCGTAGTACAGGACAAAAACCTTGGTCCCAAAATAAAGCAGGAGTAGGGAGGACTCCAGGGAAAAGGGTTGTGACTATAGTGGGGAAGGACTGGTGAGGAGTCTAGAGTTTCACATCACTTAGGTAACTGGGGTGAAAAGAAACTGTTTCTCAGCATCATCTTGCTCTTCTCTAAAACCTGTTGCAGCTGCTTCTCTTCTCCTCTGCTGTCACCTTGGTTCTCCTGGGCTTCTGCAGGGACGTGACCACTGGAGAGCGGGAAAGGCAGGGGGTGCAGGTGGGCTGGGGGCTGTTACCTTGGCTTCAGTCAGTTCAGGTGGAATTTCATCTGCTGTGGTAGCATTTACACAATAAATATAAGCTTGCAGTAAAGTAAATAGAATACAGCTGGTCAAATAATAGCTGTCTGCAGCAGTGTCTGCTTGCCTGAATCGTCTGATTTAAGTGTTTTAAAAGGGGGTACTTTTGTCTCTTGGTTGGTTACTGTATGTTCTTTTTACTGTATTGGACCAGAGCCCGTATTTGCCAAATAGTGTATGTCTCTCTTGGAGAAATTATTGCAGTATCACCTTATGTATCTTTAATGTATTGGCATTTCTGGCTTTTAATATTTTTGCTGTGAAGGGAATGAAAGTGTTGGATTCAAGGCATGTTTTATAGTTTCAGCAGGATTATTTCTTCTAAGACGTTTTTTTCACTTGTTCTGAGTCAGGGCCCATTTCTGAGTTTCTTAGGAAATAATGTTGGGGGGGGAAAAAGCATTTTCTTAGTCTCATTAGCTCCAAACTTTGTGAAGAGTACTACTTGCAGTCCTGTTAGGACAGGCTGAGGGAGCTTCTTTGCAATACAGTCCAACTCATCACAAAACAGTAGCCTAATAATGAACTCAAGGAAAATATCCTTCCTTGGAAAAAAAAAAATCCCCTAGTGAACATTAGTTAAAATATTGATACTAACATTCATCTGCATCGAGCAGTCACTTCTGGCTTAATGTTATTTTTGAATTCAAAAACCCTCCTTGTTCTTGTGTGTTCCACTGAAGGTGGCACATCTGTGGGAAATCTTCCGTGATTTGTGAGCATTTACTTCAGCATCTGGCAGGAAAAAATTAGTTGTGAGAGTGAGGAGGCATCTGCTTTCGGAGAGGTTCATTTGGTGGTGTTTTGCAGCATCAAATGGCCCATCTCAAAAGAAGAGTAGCACCTTGATCTTACTAATTTGATCAGCGTAATTTGGTCTGTGACTGCAGAGCATTTGATCTATAATTTAAAAAGCAGGACTGAATCCGTGCAGAGGGGGGGAAGTTCTGTAGGTTAGTGCTGGTCCCAGTAGGCAGTGACATGTGCCATGGAGGCATTTGTTTGGAGATCAGCATCTTGTTTGAAGCATCTGGAGATGCTTCTCCAGACTCAGTCCACTTGCAAAAACCCTTGGTATCCTGGGCCTCCTGCCTCTGTTGCCTTGGGACAAAGTGGTTCCAGTCAGCTGTGACATCTCACTGCTTGTTGATGGGGGATGCAGGGAGAAGGTGGGAATGCAGGAGAGGATGGGGATGCAGGAGAGGATGGGGATGCAGGAGAGGATGGGGATGCAGGAGAGGATGGAGCTGCTCTATGCCTCGGCCACTCCTGGTGGAGATCCAGGAGGGAAGGAGGATTGTCCAGCAAAAGTAATTTCAGAGCAGCGAATCGTTTCAGGGAAAGCGTGCTGGCAGCTTGACCAGAAGTTCTTGTTGCTGCCATAATTAAATAAATAAGCAAGCAATTAAATAGAAACTGTGGCAGCCTCAGAAGCGGAACGGTCCCCTGCCTGCCTCCCTCCCTCCTCCCCCTCGCTGTCGCTGGCGGCAGAGCAGCGCTGCGAGCTGGCTGCGTTTCACATGAGATGTGGCTAAATTTCTCCAGAAAAAAAAATATCCAGAGGGACAAGACGTCGATGCTCTCGTTTCTGACATCTTAAGCTTGTCGCAGACGCCGAGCCTGTTTCACCCAACGTGATTATCTCTCCCTCTGTCAAGGAGGCAGATGCCTCAGCTAGGAAAATATCGTCCCCAGCCTGTCATCTGGATTCTATAAATGGAAATAGGCCTTCGCAAAGCCAAAAATTATATTTAGTTGCAACTATAGGGGGGAGGAAAAAAAGAAGAAAAAGAATAAACAAAGTCCTAACCCTTCAGAATTGCAGCAGGAACAACAAAGTACTTTGGTTAGCCCTTAATCATCGGCAAATGTTGATGCATTCATTAAATGTAGACTGCATAAATAAAAGTTATTCTTCTGTCACTCCTTTTATCTCCACCTGAAGCGTTCACTTGCCAGTCAGGTTTCTGTGTAAAAGCCATAAATATTCAGTTTTTTCTGGAATAGTTTTTTGCCCAGTATTTGCTCGTTTTCATCTAAACTCTCCATATGCCAGCAGCAGCAAAATGCTGTGAGCTGGAGGTGTGCATTTTGGTGATTTAGCCTTGGATAGCCTGCAAAAGCCTTATCTGACCAGGATTTATTAGCCCTGTGATAAAGAGTGAGCCAAAAATAAAATGAAAATCTTGCTGGTTTAGGTATGAAGGAAATTTAAGCATTGTCTGTGCTGCAGTTGGTGCTGGGAAGGACTCTTAAGTGTGATGTTAGCGCTCGGTGGGGTAGGCATGAGTGGGTCCCAGGGATTAGTTATTAAGGCAGAGGTTTTAATAGCTTTCTGTGTGCGGTGCTGACTAAGCAGACCAAATTGCCAGTGTTTTAAAGGCCATTCAGGAGAAATCAGGGAGGCATTTTACGGAGTGTTTCGCTAAACACAAAGTTGGGTCAGCCAAAAAAAATGTGGACTTGTTTAATTATTTCAGCTTGGGGGGGAAAAGCGTCCTTTTGAATTTTCACTTCTGTAGAACCTGACAAAATTGTTCTCGGGCAGCTCCCACTCCCCATTTTGTTGTTGGCCGAGTTTCTTCATGGCAAGGAAATGGGGAAAAAAATCAGTCGTCTGCGGAGTGCTGTAGGAATGTGTGTGGAGAAAAGTCCACTTCCAGCATGAGCTGTTGGGAGCACAAGTTGATTCCCAATCTGAGATGGAGAAGTAGGGGCAAAGGGGGTGTGGGGAAAGTAAAGGTGCTTTTTAGTGCTTTCAGGTTGGATTGGAGGAGAAAGAGCGATGGAAACATTTAAAATCTTCTCTTGACTGCGCTGGAACATCCGTGTTGAAGCCCTGGAAGGGGGATGCTCTGGAGGCTCTTGGTGGTGGTCAGTCTGGCACCGCAGGGCACACGGTTCCTAGCTGCTCCACACCAGTGCTGGCTGTGGTTGTGATCGTGGTTAATTGTGGTTGTGATCAGTTAAATGAGAGAGCTGCAAAAGCTCCGTAACTTGCCCTTTGAGATCAAATTAAACTCCTGTTGCCTCTCATGGGGTTATGAACACCCAACTAAAGCTGACAGTGAACTGGGGTTTTCTTTGTTACTGGTGCTCATTAGATCTGTGTCGTCAGCGGGATGGGGCTGATCACCAGGAGGAGATGAGCAATTAAGTGCGTGTTATCTATGCGCACGGAAACCTGTGCAAAGGCAGAGAGAAGAGCACAAAGGCAATAGGCCCTTTGCAAATGTCGGTCCAGCCTGTTCAGATGTATCCAGGGGTCTGCACAGAGCTTTCCATTGTCAGAGGGTTCTTTGAGAGCACAGAAGAATTAATTGCAAAAGGCTTGGTGACAGCACATCAAAGCATAATTGCATTTGCTGTCTCTTCCAGGAGGGAGGAATGTGGAGATGCAATTAGTGATGAACCACACTTGATATTTTGCCCTCCCTCTTCTAAAAACGTGTGGAGATCATTGATGGTCAGGACCCTGCTTTTTAATTCTCATCTTGAAGATGTGTGCTGTTGCTTTTGAGACTCTTTAGGTTTCTGACTTCCAGTGTGGGTGTGTTGCTGCCAGCAGCAAGGATAAATTGTGTGTGTGTCATCCTACCAGTCTCTCACCCCCTCTCCCAACTCATGAGATTATGGTCACAGATCCGTGCAGCCCTTTCTGCCCTTGCACTGTGCAAAAGAGGGAGAAAACCTTGGCTCTGTTCCATTTCCTCCTACCTGGCCTTGCCTTAAGGGAGGAGAACCCTAGAATAGAATGGTTAGAGTTGAAAAGGACCTTAAAGATCATCTTGTTCCACCCCCGCTGCCATGGGTAGGGACACCTTCCACCAGACCAGGTTCCTCAAAACCCCATCCAGCCTGGCCTTGAACCTCTCCAGGGATGGGGCAGCCACAGCTTCTCTGGGCAACCTGGGCCAGGCTCTCACCACCCTCACAGCAAAGAATTTCTTCCTGAGATCTCGTCTAAATCTCCCCTTTTTCAGTTTAAAATTGTTCCCCCTTGTCCTATGGCTCCCCTCCCTGATCAAGAGTCCCTCCCCATCTCTCCTGGAACCCCTTTAGGGGCTGGAAGAGACTCTAAGGTCTTCCCGGAGCTTTCTCTTTTCCAGGATGAACAACCCCCACTCTCTCAGCCTGTCCTCACAGCAGAGGGGCTTCAGCCCCCAGATCACCCTCGTGGCATCCTCTGGACCCATTCCAAGACGTCCCTGTCCTTCTTGTGTTGGGGCCTCTAGTGGCCCCAGAGCTGGACACAGTACTCCAGGTGGGGCCTCCCCAGAATGGAGCAGAGGGGCAGAATCCCCTCCCTCAATTCCCCCCCTCACCCTGCTGGCCACGCTGCTGGGGATGCAGCCCAAAATGCAGCTGGCTTTCTGGGCTGCAAGCATACATTTCCAGCTCATATTGAGTTTCTCATCCACCAACATGCCCAAGTCCTTCTCCTCAGGATTGCTCTCAATCCATTTTCCACTCAGCCTGGATTTGTGCCTGGGATTGCCGTGACCCACATGTAGGACCTTGCACTTGGCCTTGTTGGATTTCATGAGGTTCGCACAGGCCCACCTCTCAAGCCTGTCCAGGTTCCTCTGGATGGCATCCCTTCCCTCCAGCCTGTTGACCACACCACAGAGCTTGGTGTCATCGGCAAACTTGCTGAGGGTGCACTCGATCCCACTGTCTATGTCACCAACAAAGATGCTGAACAGCACTGGTCCCAGTACTGACCCTCAGGAACATCACTCACATTGGTCTCCACTTGGACATTGAGCCATAGACCGCAACTCTTTGCCAGTTCCTTATCCACTGAGTGGTCATCACATCTGTGTCTCTCCAATTTAGAGACCAGGATGGCTGGAAAGTTTTACTGAAGACTTGTGTGAGAATGCTGCTCCCCTGCCACAGATTCCTTGGCAGTTATTTGTGTGTTTGCTTTTCTCCTTCCTCCTTCCCCTTCCTCTCTCCTTCCCACCGCTGTGATTGCCTGGCCTTCAGTGGAATTTGGTTGCCGTTTATTACTTCACTTCTCTATCCAGAGGCTGTCATTTTTATTTATCTTACTATTCTAATTTCTGGTTTAGGATCAGAAAGAAAATAATGTTGCACAAAAAGAATTAGAGACAATAATTTTTTTCAGAGAACTACGCCTTTGAAAATATTTTTTTTTATTCAGTTTAATTTCATGGGTGCACAATTTCTATTAGATGTAGCCCAATTGGGTTGCAACAACTGTGGAAAAACATATTTATTTTAAGTCTTGTAATGTGTTATTTATGAATGCATTATAGTTATAATGATTCACTCACAGGACTCTTGTGACAACAGCACCTTATCTTAAAAATGGGAATTTGCAACATGAAATAGTTAATTAACAATAAGAAAGAGAACAGACTGAGAAGATGCATTCAAATTGACAGCACTTACAAAATACTAGCCAGGCTTTATCGGGGTTTGAGTAGCAGCGTAGAAACCGAGAAATCCTAATGGAAGAAAAAAGATTTCAATTCTGTAGGAACTTAGAAATTAGTCTGGTTGCTGCAAATCTCATCTGTCATAATATAATCATTGAAAAAACTCCTTAGATTTTGCAGGCCTGATGCAGAGAGAATTGCAGTGATAAAATAAATGGTTCCGTTGCAACTGTGCGAAGGCTGGTGGATAACTTAATCCTGCAATGGGACTTACTCGGGAGTATCAGAATACATTTGCCAGATGCAAGATAATGTCAAGCAAATATTTAAAGCTGTAATCGTGCCACAGCATGTTGGGGGATAATAAAAGGTGCTGAAAGGGAGTTAAACGCATTCAGTTTAAATAGATCATTTAAATGAAGGAAAGCAGTGATGCAATTTTATACCTAGCTGCAATGTTCACCCAACAAGAAATGTGGCAAGGGCAGGCAAACTCCTGTGGCTGGTGAGAAGCAGTAGAGACTCTCGAGTGGGCTATGCTTTGTTCTTTGTTTCCAGCATCAGTTTACCCTGACTTTGCAGTTGTGGTGCTTTTTGGTCATGCGTTGACAGTCCCTCTCCTGGAGGGAGTATGTGGTGCTGAGGAGTTTTGGTTGATGCTGGGGTAGAAGTTGTGTGGTCAGAGCCCAGCCAGGGCGGACTCTGCTGAGTAGAGCTGAGCTCTGGAGAGCAATTCAGCATCGGGGAGCACTTGGCTAAACACTTTGTTTGTACAACTTGTGCCTGTTTACCATTGTTACCCTCAAAAAGCTTTCGTGGAACTTTTAATTACTTCACTTCTTGCCTGCTGGCTATTTCCTTTGTTCTGGGTGATTGGGTGGTGGACTTCTATTGAAAGGAATGACTACTGGGGCTCTGGCCTCCCTCTGCCTAAAACTTCAGCCAGATTCTCTTTATTTTCACTTTCCTGAGAATAAATAGACGAGGTGCGGTGAACACACAACGTGTCAGCTCTTCACACTGTTTCTGTTTGGTTCACCCACAGCTATTTCAAGTGCCCTTCCAGGCAACTGTCCACAGCGGGACACTTTGTCTAGACACGATGTGAAGCTAAGGCCGTTAGTCAGACTCTATTAGTATATGATATGCAAAGCATTCCTGGAGAGAAGCTTCGGCGCAGATCTGTCAGATACGGCCGAGGGAAGCTCCCTTTTGTTGTCTTACCTGGTGGGAGAGAATGACTTTTGATGGGTCTGAGCAAGGTCTGAGCCCTTGCCCTTACTGCAGCTTGACCCAGCACGGCTGTGGGAGCTTTCTGGTGGGTGAGTCAGCCTCAGTGTCAGCCCCTCAGCTGTGAGAGACAACAATTACAACAATAATACAAGTCAGAAAATTGACAGAACCATTTAATGTATGTGAGAGTGACAGTGAGTCATCTCTGATCGTTGTTTAGCAGCCTGGAGATCCACAGGCCCCCAGGACAGGCTCAGTCCCACATCTGCGTGACAGCTCAGGACAAGAAGAAGCAGCTCAAAGTCACTGTCGTCTTCTTTCCAGAAAGGGCTTCAGGTGGGTTTGATCCCAAAAGACCAAAGCAGTGAGAGGTAGGATCTGTAGGCAGGGGCTTGGAGGGGTGGGGTGGCACGTCTGTGAACCTTTATCCCCTTCTCCTTCTCCCCTTCACCACAAGTGGTGCCTGTGACAGTGAGCCCATTAGCCTGTGACAATTGTGTATGGGGTGTGAAATAAATAGTTAAAGGCAGGCTAAATTGCTAATAGGGTTTTTGCAAAAAATCTCTTTAAGATTTCGGTTCAGGAGCAGAGAACATGGGTAACGTGGAAGTTAAAGATCAGGAGATTCAAATGTAAAAGGAAAGGTGGGTTGTTTTCAACCTGCAATGACCTCATTTCTTAAATTAATTCTGTGAGAACCCCTTAAAAATGTATTTTGTGTTCTCCAGCAATTGCTTAAGATGCAAGCGGAATTGGGGGGGCTAATATTAAAAATACTGTAGGTACTTATGTGGCATCCCAGGCAGGGAGCAATAGAACGGCTCCTACCGCTGGTGATCAGGAACTGTGCAAATACTGCTGAGCACAGAGTTTGCAAAATTGAACAGTCCAAACCAGCACAATACTCAGTAATGAGCATTTGCAGGACCTATGTACTCGAGAACCTGTTTTGACATTTGTATGGGCCAAGTATTCAGCTACTGCAAATTGCTCTGAAGCTTTTCTTGATTTTTTTTTTCTCTGTTTAACTGGAGCTGGTATGAATCCACAAGTTCCAGACATTTACAGCAACAGAAAGTCCTTTCCATGTCTTAAAATTTCTGAACCAACTTCCAGAATAAATGTTTTAATTTATTTTGAGCTATGCGAAGGCCCAGCAGGCATAAAATACAATAGTGACATGAAGTAGTGACTTGTCTCTAATTCGGATGGTTTCAAAGCAGTACAAGAAGTGATCGTGGTATCCCCAGAGGCAGATCCCCAACTCCCATCTGCAGTACGCAATGTCCTTACTAAGTTTGAAGAGAGTGGCATTTTCTTCTGCTAAAATAAAGATCACTTACTACATCCTAAGCACTAGGAGCTAATTTATAGCTCGGTATCGAAACTATCTTTTCTCTGAGACAGACATTTGTCTTTGCTAACTTTCATACGCTGTTGCAAGCTAGAGGACTGCAGTGGGATGTGAAATGTGATGATTTTTTCTTCGAGCTCTGCTGTGCTTGCTGCCCGGGGTTATTTTTTATGTCATTTACAGCGCTGAACACCGATGTGAGCATATTATGCAATGTAGTGTAAAAAATAGACATAAAGGCAATAAACTCCACTGTTACTTCTGCTTTAGTGGAACAGCCTTATTTGATCATTTTGCCTTTTCATTTCTGAAAAAGTTAATTCCATATAGTGTGTTGCAGCTTGTGTGTTTAGGAGCACACATTGATGGGTGTTGTAGGAGTTCCTGCTGCAGAGCCACCTCCTGTGGATGGCAGCTACCTGGGCATGGAGATCACCTGTAGCAACCTCTGCATTTCATGCTAAGTTGTGTGGAAACGTGCACCGGTTTGTAGAAAGTTTAGAATTAATGCCTTTTCTACGACCTCATCGCTGCGCCCTTCCCATTGGTGACAACATGTCACTCAGTCATAAACAATGGCAAGATGAGTTGGCCTTCACTGGACTGTTTTGAGCAGAGCAGTGACCTGCTGGGCCAGAGTTGCTTGTCTGAGTTATTTACAGTTTGGCTTAAGCACAGCACCTCTTGGGCTTTTAACTTTTTCTTTTTTTTCTTTTTTACTAGTATATGAACACTTATTATTAAAATCCCTTTCGTATCAGGCTTTACTCTGGAGTGCCAGTGCTTTTGTGGTCCAGGTTGTGTGTGCAGCCATCTCGGTGCCGTGGACATCATTGGGAACGTTCTCTAAGCTACAGCAGCAGCAGTTTGCTTGGTATATCTTCCCTCACAGCTTCCACAACTGCTCAGAGAACTGAGTTTCTGTGCAGCATCAGGGCTTCTACCTGAGTGAAGGCAGCTTAACAGCGGGAAGAATAAGACAATCTTGTAATGTTGTGGTCAAGCAGCCTGTCTGAGTACCTCCTCCAAGCTGTGCGTTCATGGGGTAGGTTGGCTTCTCTATTTTGAGGAGCCAAGGAGGTTCTGCTCCTCCGTCGCCCACCTGGGTCCTGCTCATCTGTTGCTCACCCAGGTCCTGCTCATTCATGTCCCACCCCAATCCTGCTCATTCATCACCTACCTGCAGGATGGGGAGAAGAAGAGGGCTGCCAAGACCTGTGGAGTCCACTTGGAGAGGGAGGATCTGGTCGCTTCACTCTTGCTGAGATGAAGTTGGCTCCAGATGCTGTGAGGTTCTGCCTGTTCAAGCTGGAGCAACTGTGCAGAGAAAGTCATCCTTGTGTGCTCCCTGATCTGGCTGGTGGTGGTGTTAGCAACGTTGCTGCATGTTTGGTGCTCACCGCCGGTGAAATCCTGCCTTGCTGGGGATCCAGCACTGATCTTTTCTCCCGCCTTGCCTTTCAGATGGCTCGTTGAATTGCAAGATGCCACAAAATAATAATATAACATTTAAAAGTCATGCTTTATGAAAATTGCTGTAATTCTGGTGCAGTTCGGCTGCCAGTACCCAGTGGTTGTGCTGCCCACCGTGTGGAAGCACAGGACAAAGTTGTTGGGCAGTTGAGAAGGATCTCAATATCTCTCTCGGTGCTGATTAAATTGATTAACAGTGAAAAGGAAAACCCCTCTGTGTATATGCAACAAGTGTGTTGCAGCTACAGCATGTAACAGTGATAGCATAATTGCACATGGATTTATGTAACGTGCAGAGGGATTTAGATAAGTGTAGAGAGGGGAAAAAATAATTTCAAGTAGAGTTGCTATACCTGTGTCAAGTGGAGGCTTCTGAAATGTGGTCCTTTTATTTCAGGAAGCTGGGGGAGGGGGACAGGACACCATGCAGTTTTATGAGTATTGTTGTACATCATTCTCAATCGCTACACTGTTCGAGTGGATATAATGACTTAACACCTCACGAGCCAGATGAGGTTGGGGGGGAAAGCTGGCTAATTGTCAAATTATTTGAGGTGGATTATTCAGTCACAATGTTGGGGACCCAGATGTCAGAGCTTTGCCCTGGCTGGCTGGGGAAAGCTGTTCCAGCAGTGGCTTCTGCAGTAGGTAGCACACTGGTGAATAGAAAGTACAGTGTAGGCAGAGGTTTCCCTTGGTTGTATGAATGACTCCACTGAGACTAGAGATAAATAGCATTTTTCAGGGTGAATAACTTTCTGGGAATTTCTTGAGGGGTTGCATCCACTTGTGGATGGAGGTGAATTTAACTAAGAAAAGAACAGGAGAAAATGTTGTCGCCTTTCTTTTGACTGTTTTAAAAATAAAATGTTTCGTGTACACATTTAGATGCAGAGACCCAATTTGTATAAGTGTAATTTTTAACCTGTTGAAAATATTTTCCACCCTTAAAACGGAGTGTTAATTTCAGGTTAATTTTTTTTTTTTTTTCTCTTCTGAAATGATGTTTCTGCTGTTCATCCAGCAGCTGCTGAACCAGAGCATCATACAGGGCTCTGCAGCTTCCCGGGGCCATCGGAACAGGCTGTGCACCTCTTCCTGCCTCACCAAGGCTTTTTTTGCTCCTGCCGATTAGTTGTTGGGGTTTTTTTTTCTGTGCTTTGCTTTGAAAGATTTCCTCTGAGGCCATGTCTCAGAATGGCTCTCTCTGTAATGAGTTTGAATTGTAAACCACTCTGTTTCTTGCCTCCTTCCTTTTGTTAATCCACAGTAAATGAGGCAAATAATTGGAAGGTGTCACCTGTCCTTTCATGAGTGGTGCTTCTGTTCTTGTCCCCTTCTTCTAAGTGAAATGCCCAAGAGCTGCAGTAGCAGAGAGTCTCTGAGACAAGTGTCTTAGCCTGTTGTGCTGCTGTTCATCTCCTGTCCCCCAACAGGTATGGCTGGTCCTTCTTCAGATTTCCAGGAAGGACGCAGTCTTTCATCTGATGATTTTGTTGCCTTTTGCAGGCTTCTGTTCCTTCCTCTGCTCTTCCAGGATGATTTCGATTTCTAATAGTTCTTTCTTTGTGTTTTTGTTTTTCTTTTCTCTCCACCTCTAGGGAAATTTATGTCTCCTTTCGTAGCCCTTCTGTTGTCACTAGATGCTCTATAAATAGGAAGAAAAAGCTACAGGCATTCCCACTTCTCTTGACTTCTTCTGTCATTTGAAGTGATTCTCCTAGCTCCAAATAGGGCTAGATGAATAATTAAATTGTTATTAAAGTTATGTTGCACAGGAGCATTCTAATATTTAATAAGTAGTGAACTGTAGTTCTCCAAAGCTCTCTAAAAAACTGTTAGCTTCCCACTCATCCCTGGACCTTGCTGGCAGTTCTCCTCTGCTTGCCTGATTTTCACCCCACTGCAAGGGTATTCCCTTAGAAACAGTGGCATTCCTTGCTTTTCTCCCAAACTTCCTCCATGGAAGTAAACATGCATTCACTGCTGTCTTACTTCAGGATATTCTCTGCATTCTGATGATCAGAGGGGATTTGGGGCTTGGGCGATGGTGAGTGAAGGGTGTGAGGAAGCTCTCATTTCCATCCAGGGCTTCCTCCTGTTGTCCCCAAGGCTCCCTTCCTTGTGTCTTTGCAGCAGAAAGAGGGATGGTTGATCCACAAGCTGCATTCTGGTGTGTTAGAATCAGAAAATCATCTAGGTTGGAAGGGACCATCTAGTCCAACCATCAACCTAACACTGCAAAACCCACCACTAAACCATGTCCCTCAGCACCACATCTACCCATTGGGTGGCAGCCAGACCTTCATCTGAAAATGTGACTTCTTTTGATGGTTGGGCGGTTTGGATGGGTTATCTTCTGAAGCTGGCTAAGCAGGTCCACCCTTGACCCAACTCCTACTTCTCGATGGAGTGTCCCCACTAACACTCTGGTGTGCTCACAGCTCTGCCGTAGGCTGGTCTGTGTGGCTGTTCCTCTTGATACGCGCACTCCAGAAAAAAATGAATAGTACACTGCAAATTACTATCTTGTCAGCTGTGGAGCATTGGAGCAACCCACCTGTTTGGAAAGCAGCCAGCTTGCGTTTATTCTAGCAGATGGGAAAAGCAGAAAGCCACTCGGAGTAGGCAGGGAAGTGATATTTATCCATTCAGTGGTGAGCATGGCAAAGTGGTGCACTGAGCCGACGAGTTAAATACGAGTGGGCACGCGTCTTGCATAGCAAAACCACAGAGCCTGGTGGGCTGGGAAGGGAAAGGCAGTGGGTCTTCACCATGGGGATTAGAATGGTTTAGGTTGGAAGGGACCTTAAGGACGATCTAGTTCCAATCCCCCAGCCATGGGCAGGGACACCTCCCACCAGACCAGGTTGTCAAAGCCCCGTCCAGCCTGGCCTTGGTTGTGGATGTTACTTAGTCCTGATTGTGGATGTTATTTAGCTCTGGATGAGCAGGAGCCTGGATCTTCTCTTTATCCCAGCTCGGATGCAGGAGGCTGATGTGGATGTGGCAACATCTAGAGAGGAAACGGGCACCCTCCCAAACCACCCTCTTGCGTGTGGGCACAATAAAATCATGGTTATAGGCAGCCACATCACTGGCAGTGGGGTTGGAACTAGATGATCTTTAAGGTCCTTTCCAACCAAAACTATTCTCTGATTCTGTGAATAGTGGCCAGGTTAGAGTTAATCAAAGGCGGTTTGGTAGTAGGTGGGTGCCTGGAATTACTGGGAAATCGGGCTTTGTGCAGCAGCATTAGTGCCCTTTCCACAGGGGAAAGAGGAGATGCACTCTGAGCAGAATTTATCAACAGATTTTTGATGTTGAATGTCATTGTCTTTATTATGCGCAAAGATCTAAATGCAGCCTTATCTTGGCTAGTCTTTTTAGAGGATAACAGCCTATTACTGCTGGCAGTTAATCCAATTACTCTTTTAGGTCAAGGGGGAGTGTTCTGTGCAAATATTTTTGGCAGATCTGACAAAATTATTCTGTGTGGTTAACCCAAAGAGAACGTATTTCAGAATTTTTCAGAAGATAAAAAAGTTTAGAAACTCTTACATGTATTGAAAGAAGTGAGTTCAAAAGGGCTGCAGGCTTTCAATTTTGCTTGCAAGACAATAGTTGCTTATTTAAAAAATGAAGATATTTCACAATGGAAAGCAGTTTCAAATCGGCAAATCACTATCTAAAATCATCAGTGAAATTCTTTGATGTGGGTGTGAAGGCAGGGTTGTGCAAACCTTAAGAATTAATTAAGAATTAAATGTTTTGCCTGAAGCAGGTTTTAACTGCATCATTTGGGCTTGCTTTGTTCCTGGCTCTTCAATAAGGACTTTATGGAGTGCATAGGAAAGGACTGTGCAGTAACTACTGATGGTCCATCTAAAGCAGGGAGGAGCTCTGTCTTGGAGAGAAGAAATCCACCTGTGGATGAGCTGGAACAGATTTAAGTGGAGTTTGTTCGTACTTTCTTGCTGGAAGGGGAAGGTGTTGCACTTGAGGTGCCATGTTGGGCGTTCTGCTTTGCACATGGTAAAACAAGCCCTGGGAGTAGGATGTTACTCCATCTCCTCCCATCACCTCTGGCAGAGGGAACTACAGTTCACTGCTTCATTTCCATCTAGGAATCAGGCCCCCAAGTAGGATTAGAATTCAGCAGAAATCTTTGGGGGTGCTTATAGAATCATAGAATGGTTAGAGTTGGAAGGGACCTTAAAGATCAAGTTCCACCCCCCCCTGCCCTGGGCAGGGACACCTCCCACCAGACCAGGTTGCCCAAAGTTCTGTCCAACCTGGCCTTGAACCCCTCCAGGGATGGGGCAGCCACAGCTTCTCTGGGCAACCTGGGCCAGGGTCTCACCACTCTCACAGCAAGGAATTTCTTCCTGAGATCTCATCTAAATCTCCCCCTTTTCAGTTTCAAACCATTCCCCCTTGTCCTATGGCTCCCCTCCCTGATCAAGAGTCCTTCCCTATCTCTCCTGTAGGCCCCCTTTATTGTGCTGGGTTGTTGGCTTTACCGTAAGGATTATTACTTGGACATCAATAGTGAATGTTAAATAGTCCTGTGACGTTGAAAAGAGGTCTTAGACCACTGTTGAATCCCAAAAGTCTCAACTCCTCATAACCAATCGCTATGTAATTTAGATCAGCAGTTTGAAAAATCATTAGTTCAAGCAGTAAAAGCCCTCTATTGGATAAGGAATTTGCTTCCAAAGGCCATACGTATCTGAGCTCTTAGAGACGGCTCTTGCCCATCTCAGAATTTATGCTCTGTTCATGCACGCCATAGAACTGTCCTTTTAATATCAGTTCAAAAATAAGCATGGAGAAATAGTTGCCACAGAGGAAATTTGTAGTATTGGTTTGAGAACAGAAGACCAGGCGCTGCTTCCCAGTAAGAGCGAGCTGTGCCACCGTGTCGCTGTCATGGCCTCCCTCCAGCTCTAACGAGAGTTGGCATATCGAGCAGAGTCTTAATTTTGAAATACCATCTAAAGAAACTCAAGGTAAAAGTTACACCTCCCACAAGGTGTTTTTGCTGTATTGTTGGTTGTTATTTTTTAACTTTGAAAGAGCTGGTGCGTTTCCAGTGCAATGCCTAGGTTTGGGGAGAAAGGAGCAGGGCAAAAGAAGCCACTCCAGAAACAGCTTGTTGTGAATAAAATTTAGAGACTGTCCTGCTTGTATCTCCTGTGGCATCTGTCTTCACTGGGAAAATTGCAAGTCAGGGTCAACAAACTTCAAAGTCGGGAGCACACAGATGCAAGCTGAAAGTAAGGTTTGTGGAGGACTCAGAAGTGTTTGGGCTGTTTGGTAAGAAAAATTCATCAGGATTTTGGCAAAGTTGGCTGAGGAAATGGTGTGGACAGACTGTGTTGCCATTAAGAGGACTTGAGTGTATCACAACCCTAGAATAGAATTTTTTATTTATTCTTTTTAATTACCTTGTAAGTATTTTTGTGCCCTGAGCTCATTATGTTGTTCAGGTGGCTGACAAAACCCACACCTTCAACGGGAATAAATCAGGGAGAAAACAAAGCAATAAATGAAAAGAATGAAAAGAAGCAAAAGGAATTGTTTTTACATGTATACCTGAGAGCTTCTCAGTAGCTGCTTTAATGGGGAAAATGTTATTACAGAAGAATGCCCCACTTTCTTGCTCGTTCCCTGTTCTGCAGGCATTTACTTGAAGCAAGTTATTTTGGAGGGTTTTTTTTTTTTCCCCATTTTTGTCCCTGTGAGGAGCTGAAAGCAACTACAATATCTGAGGTTTTTCTCTAAAAGGGAAAAAACATTTCCTACATAACTCTCACCAGTGCCAGGGGCCTGGGTCCCATCACTCATGACCTTTGTTTCCTTTTTGTGCATGGAGGAGGCAGAGGATGCAGGAGATGCTCGGTGAGCATCATCGCTTTGTTTGGCAGCACAGCCTGGCAGGCTGCAGCGGTGAGGCATGTGCTGCTGGCTCTATTTTTCCAAATAGAGTCATACTGGGGGAATGTTTGGGCTTTTTTTTGCAACTTGTGCCAATGAGGGGGATTTTCTTCACTTTGTGGATGCACAACTGAAGAGGCACTCTAGTGCTCTTCATGGCTTGAGGATCTAATGTAGAGCTATGACTTCAGTCCTTCTGAAATGCCAGAAAAAGTAATTTATTGCAAGTGTAAGTAGCCTGGGGTTCACAGCATGTAAGACTAACCTGACTTAAGAAAAGTAAGGAACTAAAGGAGGAGAGAGAAAATTCTTGTTTCAGGTAATGACCTGAAAGGTCATTCAAGGAGGGGCTGGATCCATTTAAGTATAAAATTTTTGTGTTAAATTATGTCACACACACAAAAACAACAGTCTAACAGGAACATGGGGATTTCTTTTGCCTGGGTATCAATATGTATTTAACCTATGGTTGCTACAGCCTTTAGCCAGCAGAGCTGAAACCTCTCCATCTAAAACCAGTGGGGGGAAGGATGCTTCCTTACAGCTTTATTAAACTCTGAATTATATCAAAGATTATTCACTCGGGACTTGAGCCAAGGCCTATGGACAGGGCTGATGTTATGGTTTCTGGCAATTCTAGATGGGTTTGAAATGCAGTTGGACATAAAAGACAAACACAAACCAGCAGAGTGTTTAGCTGGTGTGTTTATAGAAAGTAAACATGTTTGAATTTATCTTGAAAAACATCCTGGTGCTGGCAGTCATCCTAAAGATCACTTTCCTCTGTCTTAGTAAGGCTTGTAGGAAAAAGGATTTTATTTTTTTTCCTACTGGCTTGTCAGTGAGTTTTTATTATTGTCATTATTTTATTTTAAAAAAAAAACATCAAACCCAAACCTAAAGAGTATGCTGCAGGCTGATATTTAGAAAGCTGAGTGTTTTGACGTAGGAAATGTGATAGTTACTGCAGCTATTTTATGCTAAATGCTGAGCAAATTCCTCTTGTATACACAGTTGCTGTGTTTTCCGTCTCTCCATTGAATTATGGGGAGAGATTGAGGGGAAGAAAAAAGTACGTTGTTTTGGTGGGTTTTTTTAAGCCAGGAAGTATTTCATTATCATCTTCCAGCTGAGAATATGCAAGTAATTTACTAGTATCTTAATGACTTGTGCTGCCCTCGTTGAGCTTGGTGCTGGCTTGTGATTGCTGCCCAAATTTGCTGATTTAAAGCTTGCTCGTGTACCCATGCGTTACGCAGAGGAGTCTAAGTGTATCCGAGGTCCTGCAATTAGCAGAGTCTGTAACGGGGGGAACAGATGAGTGAAAACAATGTCCTCTGCTCCATATAGCACAGTGTGTAAATGCTGCTTTGGATTTTTGTTAATTCCCTAAAATTTACCATTTTTCTCCTACTCTGGTGTACGTGTCATTCTTTTGTAAGCGTGGGGTTTTATCCCATTAGCAAAATCCTAACAGATTCCTGGTGATATTTCTCCTTTTTCCAAAATGCTTGTTCACAGTCATTTAATAATGATCCTTTCGTGGTTTTGCACTGATTGTTTTTAATCATCAAAAATGGACATCATCAGGTTTTAAAGCTTTTTTGAGTAGATTTTTTGTTGAAAGTTCCCTGTGGTTTGGTTCGTGGGACCCATAATTGAGGTCCCGTAGCTGTGATTTCAGTGGCTCCATGAGGGTGTCTGACTGTCATCACAACAGGGAAAAGGAGGCATGGGGGTCAGGGGGCGTTCCTGGTTCTGTAATAAATTCTCTGCCTGACTCGAGGCCATTCATCATGTTAAGAAAAGGTTTTAGCTGTTCCCTTCAAAACACTGACATCGATTAAGTTATCCATACATCATTCCGGCATTAAAGTTTTATTAGAGCTGTGGTTCCTGGCGTTTGTTCCAGATGTCAGTGCTATGATGGTCCTCAAAACCAAGGCTTGTTTACCCTTGCTGTGCTGGATTCTGGTGACTTGATGTGCTCTTGTTGATCTCAGCATGTTCTTTACTTACTGAAGGTGTGGTACACTTTGTGGTTTATTCATATTTAAGTAAATGGTGGTGATATGAGTTTATAGGTGACTGGTAAAGGACCAGTAATGCCTTCTCCACCTGCCTTAGTGAGCTTGCCCTAGATAGGGGTGGGCCTACCTAATGATGTCAAGCGACTGTTTGCCAAACATTGGGTGACTGGAATCAGTCAGTGGAGTTGGTTACAGATGCTGTGGGAGACCTCTGGGCTTACAAGAGCTGAGAAATCATAGCCCAGTGCCGAAACAGCTCTTGTGGCTAGAGGAGCAGGTCCTTATGCCATACCTCTGGGTCACCTCCAGTAGCTCCTTATCCCCTGCAGACCCTGTTTAGCAGCCTGATTTCTGCCTTCTTTTTTTGTCCCAGTAGAGTGGAAGCATTGGGCTTTGTGGGTCATCCCCACAAAGTCAAATGGGACTTCTCAGGGATGGCTCTGTCTCCCGGAGGGTCAGTCCAGGGATGTTCCCTTTGCCCAAAGCTGGGTTTTTGCCAGTGGGACACGTTCTGCTGTTCATTTGTGTGTCACGGTGCCATTCTTCTTTCCCCCTGTAAATGTCAGAGGGACGTGCCACTGGGCCCCGGCACCGATGACATCGGTGACACAGCTCAGTGGTGGCTTTGCACAGATGCTTGCAACAGCAGCTTCGGTTTTGGGAGGAGTTGACCCATCAGGGCTTGTTGGTCTTTGGCTTAACTTGGGTGATGACTCTTAGTCATTAGCCCCAGAAGTTGCCCTTCAGTCTCAGGGCTGTCAACGTGCCTCATGAGCACATACGTACCCTTCAAACAAGCCAAAATAAAACTGGTATTGTTAAGAGAGCAATTGTCTGGTAAACCCAGACCTTGTGCTCCATTGACCTGCTGCTCCTTTTTTTAACGACTTGTGCTTTCCTATTAGCTCCTGCTTCCCTTTTAATGACACATTATATGGATTATTAGTGATGTGTTACTGACGCTGCGTGTAGTCTAATGAAGCAACAACAGCCAAGGTGCAAAGTGTCTCCTACGGGTTAATGAGGTCTTGAAGGAAGGTGGTTGCCCACCGTGAAAAGAAAGACTATCAAATTGAATCACTTATTTGTCACCTGGATATGACTCCTACTAGTACCATTCTTGATAGGAGAGGAAAAAAATCTAGTGCATGGAAATGCGAAAGGATCGTATTTGTTTGAGGGCATCTGTATTTAAATCTGACAGTTCTTTAAAATGATTATATGTTGGCAGGTCTTTAGGAAACAGTTAAATTGTTTGAATTAATGGGCAAACCTTTTAGACCCATATACACTTACACAGGACTAATGCATCTGCTGTTTTAGCCCAGCCCATCAATAGCTGCTTTCCTGATTGTTGGAATTTTACTTTCCTAGTCTTTGGATTTTTTTAATATTTTTTTTTCTATAGAGTTGGAGAATCTCAGCTTGATTTTGGCAGTGGTTTTGTATCTCTGCATCACACTATAAATATCTAGCAGTGGTTAGAGACTGCGTTTTGAAAAAGCGTTAAATTTTTGTTCTTGAGAGATGATCTGTGCCTTAAAGCTGTAAGCTGAGGAATCTCACTATCTCCGTTATTACAGCTCCATTTCTTAGATAGTGGAAAAGTGTTTAAATTTTTTCTGGTAATATAATGGTTTGAAGTAGCTGGAGCTTTCTGTATGCTGTATATTTTATCTTTTTACCGTTTAATAGTCTGACCCCATTCAGAAAACATTTCAGGCTGCATATCATTTATATTATTAATGGCTATTGATTTATAAGATCAACTTGAAAAAATGACTTGCTGTTTTACAAGAAAACCATCCAAAGGATTAATGTGCTTTCTCTTTGTACATCTACTCTTCTATCCATTGAAAATTATGACCAAGTCAAATGTCATTGGATTATCATCCTCGCTCTAAGGAACTGTGTGTAATTACATACCCTGATAAAGGCACTTTCTTTTTACTTTGGGGAATAGATACAGTGATGTTGCGTTACCTGCAGATGTGGAATGATTACTCCCTGGTGTTAACGTGGAGATTGCCTGTGGCTGGGCAATAACAGCATGCTGTGTTTGCTTTTTTTCTGAGTGTGCATGCAGAATAGATATAGGTGCTATAGGAGAATAAAGCAAAGACATAGGAGAAAACCTTGTTGCTTTTTGGAGCCGGATGTTATTCTACTCTTTATTAAAGCTGCATGAAACAATATAAATTGTTGATGTTTATGAGAAGCGTTGTTTATAAAAGTAAATATTATCCCCACCCTTCTACCACCATGACTAAGATACTTTGCACTTTAAATTCTATTTTCTTTCCTATACGCCTTTCTTCCCCTCCTTTCTTTTCCCCACCCTGACATTATGTAGTTGATTTAATTCTCTAGATTGCTTTCCTCAAGCTCTAACTTGAGTTCATTTTGTTATGTGGTGACCACAGTTATGGATGACGCTCCCCCTGGCACACAGGAGTACATTATGTTACGGCAAGATTCGATCCAATCTGCGGAATTAAAGAAAAAAGAGTCCCCTTTTCGTGCTAAGTGTCACGAAATCTTCTGCTGCCCACTGAAGCAAGTGCACCTCAAAGAGAACACAGAGCCGGAAGGTTTGTGGCACTATGGATCCATGTTCTGTTTGTTTCTTTTTTATTTTTTATTTTTTTTCCATGTATGTCCCTAGAGTGTGCTGTGTGTTTCCCAGCCTGTGTCGGTGCAGGCAGCGTGATGCACTCCATGTCCCCCTTTGCTTGCCTGTTAGTGTCTGGTTCGGCTACCACGGGACACAATAATATAAGCCATGTACAGTATCATTCTAGGCAAGAAGTAAAGTGACGCTGCTTTTTCTTAAAGAAAGTCTGTTTGTTTCAGCTCTCATCATTACACACTGCCCTTTTTTTGGCTGCCAAAAGTTGCTTGCTACTTAAACAGCATCAATTCCTAGTCGATTCTTTCCAGTAAAACATTCCTCAAGCTGCACTCTGCTGCAAATCTGGCACTTAGAACTCGGATTCGGCTTGTCCTCGACACCTTTCACTCCATAAGGCTTCTGCATAGCGCTAGAGAATGCTCACGGCAGCTGTACCTGGGGGAAGCAGGACAAAGTCTGTTTGTAATGCACGCCCGGTTGCATTTTGGAAACTGAAATGCATGCAGAGCAGAAAAACATGAGTAGAATGTTTTCCTTTTCAGATAAAGCAAAGGTATGGTCTGTTCTAATGCTGTGTTTACTGACATGAAATTACTAATGAGGTATCTATATCTTAATTTGTTTGTCTAGCATACGTAAGATTAAGGTATTATATTTTTTAATATTTTCTCTTACTGTTCCTTATGTGTTTTGCGTTACTGCCTCATATTCCACATGGTAAGCCTTCTACTTTTTGCATAAGCTCCCGTATCTGCCAAGACAAATAATGCTACTGCCGGTAGATGTATTTTAGGTGAAATATTCAGGGTTGCCATTCCCGCAGACTCAATTGTGGCAGAATCCAAAGTGGGGAGGTTGGAGTCCTTCCTCGCAAATCACTTCTGTTATTCTCTGTGTAATGATGGCCATCAGTTGCTAAGCTGTCACTATTAGCCCAAAATATTCAGCCAATTTGCTTTCTTCTGTCACATACCTCAAATTTTGCATGAATGTTCTTTGTAACGCTTTGGGGAGATCTGCGTCTTCTATTTAAAAAGTATTTTATTAAAATAGCATTTTTTTCTCATCTCACCAGAAATACTAAGTCTGACACAAACACTGATGGAAGGGGAGAGGTTTTCTGTTTCAGTGATGAGATAACCGAATATTACAATTGGGTTTTGAAACCACAAAGTCTAATTTTCCTCTCAGTCCTGGGGCTGACTTGATAGAAGTCATGATTTTATAATTCTGAATTCAGTAAACACGAAGGAAAGATGAACCCCGTACCACTCTTCTGGATTAGCAAATACAGTGAATTTCCTATTATCTGTCTGGGTTTGTGTTGCTCATGAGTGAATTATGAGCCCAGAACTGTTCGTGTCAAGCTCCTCTAGGAAGATGATGGCAGCTGAGCTACTAGAGGTGCTCAGCATCCTCAGGAGGTGACATGGGATGAAATGAAAGGTTCCGTGTGAGCCATAAGAGAAGGGCCCTAAACTTGGCATCGACTCACATGCGGTATTTCAATTTTCCTGTGTGCTCATGTGTAACTCCAGCAGAAGCTGGTGGTCTCATTTCAGTGGAACTTCTACTGGGAGCTGGATTCCTCCTGGGGACTAGTTCTTACCTAGGTCTGATCATTTTCAGTGAGTAAATCATCAATTTACATGTTGGTGGTGGCATGTAATGTTCAAGAGGAGCAAGGGAAACGGAGTTGTGCTGAGCCGTTTACCTCCAGAGCATGAGTCTCCTGGGAACTTGGTTTGGTTCGATGTGGAGGAATTCAGAATCTGCTGGGAGAAGCTTGCAAGGTCTAAGTGAAGACCTGGGGAGCATCAGTTCTGCCGTATTGGCACCTGGAAGCCAACAGTTGCTCTTCTTAGATTCTCCATAAATCTACATACTGTCTCCCCCCAACAACAGCTGTGTTACACCTTCCTCGGTGGCATATGGTATTGTTAATCATTCTTTCTGAAAATGTTTAGTTCTGAGAGGAAAGCTTTTCATCTTTTACTGCAGTATACGAGGATGAATGTCTCTTCTCCTTCTCCTTTTTTATCTCTCCTCCTCTCCTCCAGGAATTTTGCATTACTAGATAGGGCTCAAGAAGCTATGGCCCTATTGACTCATCCCACAGCCATCTGAGTTGATGGGAATTCATAGGGGTAGCCAGTTTTATTGTTGCATGATTCTCTGTGTTTCTCTGAGAGATGTTGCCTCCGTCATGAGAGGGGAAAATACATATTTAGGAGTCCTCTTAGTCTCTATTACAGCTTAAATTCCTTGGGCTGCATTGGGCTTTCTTCAAAATCTGAGAATTGCCTGGCAATGGTGTTAGACACACCAGAAGACTGATGTGTGTCATCTTCAGTGGTTTATTGGCGAGAGGCTTGAAGAATTTTGAGTGTGAAATGATCTGGACTGTGCTTTTAGTGCAAACACTAAAACAGTGCACTGAAGCTAATGGAGTGGCTGAAACAAACCCTACCTGAATACCTTCTAGAGCAAATCCAGAGTTAACAGCTCAATTGTGCTGTGAGGATGAATGAAAATAAATGTTTAAACCTGCTACTGCAGCATGATTTACACATTTTTGAAGCTACTGGAAAGTATGGCAAGTAAGAAGCTATTAGGAAAGCTCTCCAAGTAAAATGTCATAATGGAAGTTTTATGGAAAAATTGCAGACTTGAGAGACTCTGCAGAGAGTATAAAAAAATGTACCTTTTTTTATCTGCTGAGTAATGACACGGGAACACATAGTAAATCCTGTTTCTTTCTAAATTTGCAGCTCTGTGTCTAAATATTTCACTTAGATGATGGATTTCTTCTCTGCACTTTATAACCCCTTTCATAGAGGGTTAATGCTTGAGGAATCTCACTTAACACTTTAGAATTTGAACTCCCTAGGGATGTATATTGATACCAGGTAAAAGATTTTCCTGGCTTTTTGTAGGAGTGTTCGGGCAATGTTCTAGTATTTGCTGAAAAGACCTAAATACCACCTCACTCCGGTACCTGAACCAGATGGCCCATCGTTTCTCATATCTCAGGCCCATTTCTAAAAGCAAGGGAAGGAATGAGAAAATTAGATCTGTGTTTCCTAAATTAACCTGTCTTGATTTCCTGTTCTTTTTCTGACACCTTGCCTGGCTGCTTGCGATGTTATCTTTTTTCACAGCACTCATATGCCTCAAATATTCCTTAATACAATGGGTCCAGGGCCAGTACATTTGATATCAACCTGGAGGACCCCTAAAAGGTCCTTAGTCCGGTAACTACAGCGAGGACAGTCTTTTTTTTAAGTGGAAGGAGGCAAACAATAGAAAATCACAATGATTTTATCTTCTGAAAATGTGGATATTCCCGTTTGGGCCCAGTGGCAGCAGGGTGATGTCTGTCAGTCCGGATTCTGGTTCAGAGAGGATGCTGCCTTCCCTTGTGCCGCAGGAAACTTTGGAGCACGTGAAAAGATGAACTGCTGCTTTATTCTGCATCCTTCCAGCTTTGTTTTGTCAAAGTCATTCTACAGTTTACAAGGTGGTGGATCTCTCAAATGTAATAAAACAAGCAGGGCTGACATCCTTACCTGGATGCAAGGTCCTGTGGGCATTGGGCATTGTTTACAGTTACATCCAAGCGGCAGCAAAGTACAGGGTGTTTTTGCAGCTTCCCTCCAGCCAGGAATACTCTGCGAGCAGGAGAAGGGCCATCTGAAGTACATTTTGCAGCTATTTGTTCTCTTAAATAGTTTAAACATAAGCTGCTGCTATCTGTATAAAACATGGTTACATAAAAAAGAAGTCTGCTCCTGGAAAACTAATTTGAGTTGCATTATTACATCCAGAGGAGGGAATATAATGGGAGAAATATTTTTTTAAAACACCCATTGGTTAGTCACAGTCACACAATCAAGAGTCTTGGCCTCTTGCCTACAGTTCTGTTTTCACGTGGGTTTTTTTTTGCCCTTTTTTTTTTTTTTGTTAACATTTAGTCTCCCTCCAGGCATACATAACCTTTTTACACAGAAAAGCAGACAAGCATGGCAAAATATGTATTGGGAGAGGGAAATCTGGGGATAGCAGCTGGTAATGAGGAAAGGCAGCTTTCCTCAACCAACAGGAAATCTGATTAGATAGAAAATGTTAAGGATGCTAATGTGAAACAAGCAGCTTTGTGGTTGCCCTTGACAATGGCTTGTTATCTTCATCCCTAGCAGTGGGATGAGTGGCAGAGCCAGTCCTGGGGGCGAGGAAGAGGTAGGACATTTAAGCACATGATGTGGGAGGCTGGCTCTTCCTCCTCCTCCGTGTGCACATGTGGTTTTGTCTCACCAGCCGAATTTCAGTGCCTTTCTGTTGTCATTCTGACTGTCCCCTTGGTGCTTCAAGCGTCGTGTCACCACTGTTAGTACTGTTACTTGGCACTCTAATTATAAGCTTTTCTTCTAGACCAAAAAGTCCTGTTAGCCCAGCTCCCTCACTTAATTATGTTAATACATGTACATTTCTGTATTTTAGAGGAGAATAAGAAAGAAGAAGGGGGAGGAGAACCTGTATTTGAAATCGTGGAGAACCGCAAGATGTTTTTTAACTTTATACATTGTTCAGAACTGAAAAAGAATTTGCATTGCAGTGGAGACTAATAGAGATGAGCCATGTGAAACACAGGTATGTTTGCCTGTCCTGGTCATGTCTGAGATGTTGAGACCCAGCACACGTGGCTGTGGGACTCCAGCAAGAAGGTTCTGCATCTGTGCTGTGGGTGCTTTGAACCTCAGATTTAACCTGGACCAGCAGCCACCTGAGAGGAGCTCCCTGGCTCATTGAACAGGGGCTCCTGCTAAGATATATGATCCTATTTAGAAAGTTTATCAGTGTTATGGTCTCTTGGTACTAAATTAATCACATTTTCTAATATTTCATGATGTTTTTTATCATCTCTTCTGCTTTCAGTGGAAGTGAAAAGTGGAGACTTGGTATCCCATTTGCCATAGCTTTTGCCAACAGGAGTGTTCACCCCTTTCCTGATGCAGTTAAGCTTCTGGCCCAGTTCATCCCAGGGAGGTCAGGCAGTCTGTCGTTGCCTGGTGTCAAGCACTACAGCCCTCAAAGGTCACATCATCACCCTTTCCCTCAGAAAATCCTTCTTCTTGACTCGGATTTTGCCTGCACTTGAGTCCTCCTGTGGGGAAGGTAAAGCTTTCACCTTGCCTCTCTCCTGAGTCCTGGCACTAGCAAGAAGAAGGAATGAGCAATGCCTGAGCCTTGTGCAATACCAAATGAAAATAAGCTCTAAATCCTGTCTGTCTGGATGCACATGAAGCTGCTGCAGCTGTGGGACCATATCTGTAGTGAAGGATGATCTGGAAGGAGTGGCACAGACCACAAAAGCCAAAGGTCTGGAGCTGCCACTGTTATAATGGCTTTTTCCCCCCAAAGAGAAGCCAACTTTGACTTGAGTGATTAAGTGATAACCTTCTATTTCAGGGCACTGGGAGGCAGTGGTGACAAATGCACTCTTATTTTCTTCAGATGCTTAGTACATAAAGCAGAATAGCTCAGTCCTGTAAGTGGCTGAGCCCTCTTGCCCTGATCCTCCAAAGCCTTTAAGCACACGATTAACTTTAAACATGTGAGTGCTCCCAGCAGAGTCAGAGGGGTTGGGATGTATTTAATGAGCTTACCTGAACGCACTCTGGGCCTGGCTTGGGTTCAGGCTCAGACAGTGAAAATCCAGAGTAATTCCACCAAAATCCAAGATTTACTCAATATTTACTTGTCTGCAAATGGGATCAGAACCCTCACATAGAGTTTAATTTCAGTTCCTACTCTCTTAGGAGTTTATATGGTCCTTGTTGCTACAGCCATGCAGGATTGAACATGCTCTGCAGTAGGGAAGTTTATTGTTTCCCATTATAAAAAGGGAAGTGAAGAATTTGACTCTCAAAACTTATTTGGACATCTCATCAGCATTACAGTAGCACTGCCCACTGCATCAGCTGAGCGTTAGGTACCGAACTAGTATCTTTGGAAGATTCTGGGGTGTGACACTTCTAGCCATGTGGAAATATGGCAGAGCTAGGAATTCAGCATTTTTCCATAGATTTAAATTTGGAGTCTGGGGTTTTTTGTCTGTTTTTTTCTCTGTGGCAGCCCATGCTAGCTGAACTGCCAGCTGCCTCCAGTCCTCCCTTCCTCTTACCACATGCTTTTGCACTTGACCCATGCTTTGGCAAGGTCCACCACCAATCATAGAATGTTTTGGGTTGGTAGCCCCCCTTCAGATACTGAAAGGGGCTCTAAGGTCTCCCTGGAGCCTTCTCTTCTCCAGGCTGAACAACCCCAATTCTCTCAGCCTGTCCTCACAGCAGAGGGGCTCCAGCCCTCCCAGCATCTTTGTGGACTTGCTCCAAGAGGTCCATGTCCTTCTTATGTTGGGGGCATCCAGAGCTGGACACAGCAGTGCAGGTGGACTGAAGGGTCTCAGGAGAGCAGAGCAGAGATACTGGCTGAATCACTTCCAAGCACCAGATACCTTCCTTTCTCACCATGTAAGTTAACAAATGGCTCAGCACCAGGAGAGCCCAGTTCTGGCTGTGGCAGGAAGGGTGGTGTGGCATGGTGAGGGACAGGGGGACAGGAGCAGCCAGCGTTAACAGGTTATTAGGCTATTTCAGCTTTACCCTAAACTGTTATTCTCTACCACTTCTTTCATTTTCTGCACTTTATTTATTTTTCACCAAGTTCTTGGCTCTGTGCTGAGTGTTTACACATCCAGCTGTGCGCTGCCTTATAAAAAAACATCTATTTTTTAGGTGTCTGGACATGATTTAAACAATAAGGCAGTGGTTCAGTGTTTAAAGTCCTGAGCAGGAGGCGTCTAATTGTTGATAAAACATTATTGTCAGCAGGTATAGCAATGATTCCAAAGTGTCTATTGAGGAAGGTGTTTAGATTTTGGAGACAAGTCACTGAATGTAGTATTTTGAATGGCTTGCCAATGTCTTTTGTTCCTGAATTCACATGTACCTGCCACCTCCCAGGAGAGAGTTCAAGAGCTTTCCTTAGGGCTTTACTTAGCTCCTGAGAGGCTTGGAGATCAGCGCGTTGTACACAGCCCTGATTCCTGCATCCTATTGATTTGCTTTGCTAATTCCTTTTTAACTAATACACCTGCCAGGTTATTCCTACCGGCCTGAAAAACAGACTTTTTCAAAGGTCTGTGGCTCTTGCTGTCAGCCGAACGTGACCTGAAATAAGGATTACAGCTGGAAAATCCTTCTCCCTGTGTGTGCACACACCTCTCAGTCCAGGAAACAGGGTCCACACCTTACTCTATTTGTCAGACTTAAATCTTTAGAATGGCGTAGCTGGAGGAAATGAAGATAAAATATATGGAATAAAGTAGCCCAGACATCCTCCTTCTGATGGAAGAAGGATTTCAAATTTTAAAGTGCCACTGCTCTTTCCAGGCTGCTGCCCAGGCCAGCAGCTTGCAAAGGAGTAATTCAGATGGTGTCCGGCACTAATGGATCACAGAATCACAGAATGATAGGGGTTGGAAAGGACCTCTGGAGATCATCTAGTCCAACCCCCTGCCAGAGCAGGGTCACCCAGAGCAGGCTGGACAGGAATGCATCCAGGCAGGTTGTGAACATCTGCAGAGAAGGAGCCTCCACACCCTCTCTGGGCAACCTGTCCCAAGGGCTCTGCCACCCTCAAAGTAAAGAAGTTCCTGCTCACGTTGAGGTGGAACTTCTTATGTGCAAGTTTGTGCCCATTTGCTCTTGTCCTGTCACTGGTCACCACCTCCTGGCCCCATCCTCTTGACACCCACCCTTTAAGTATTTATGAGCATTGATGAGATCCCCCTTCAGTCTTCTCTTCTCCAGACTAAAAAGACCTAGGTCTCTCAGCCTTTCCTTAGAAGAGAAATATTCTAATCCACTCATCATCTTCATAGTCCATTGCTGTACCCTCTCCAGCAGTTCCCTGTCGTTCTTGAATTGGGGAGCCCAGAACTGGACACAGCACTCCAGATGGGGCCTCACCAGGGCAAAGCTGAGGGGCAGGATGACCTCCCTCCACCTGCTGGTCATGTTCTGGCATTTGTCACAGGATGCCATTGGCTTTCTTGGCCACAAGGGCACATTGCTGGCTCAGGGTCACCCTATTGTCCACCAGGACTCTCAGGTCTTTTTCCACAGAGCTGCTCTCCAGCAGGTCAGCCCCCAACCTGTACTGGTGCATGGGGTTATTCCTCCTCAGCATCAGGAGACCGATGCTCTCCCTGCAGTCCCTTCTTACCCAGCACCCTTCAGGGGTGCTGATTTTTAAGCCATAGTTCCTGCAGACGATGTCCTTTGATCAAACCTACTGTTACAAAGTACTTTTGTGTGTACTCCTGTTATTGAAACCATAGTTCCTTTTGGACTATGTTCTTTTTTCTACTAGATGCTTTCTTTAGTGCCCAGATGTTTCCTGACCTCTGTAAAGCACCGTCAGATTTCAGCCTTCTAGTCAGAGCTGATTTTCCAGAGCATGCAGACCTGCCTTTCTGGGTAACTGATCTCAAGGAGTCATCAGGTGGGTGGTCCCCAAGTCCATAGGTAAAAGATGCACCAGGAGAGGCACTAAGAGTCCTCACAGTGCTTTTGTCTGCCTTCCCACTTGGCCACAAGTAACAAACTGGGAATTAAGTGGTTTGTTGAATTGGGCTTTCCTGGTGGAAGAATTCGAAGGTGCAGCTGGAATTGTGAATTGTGTAATTGCTAACCAAATTTGCACTCTGTAGCACTGGAGAGGTTTAAGTAAGTAAAGGCATTAGGAGCAGTTTTAGCACTTTTATTGAAAGTCGATGGGTTTTAATTGTGGAGCTGGTCTCATCACTGAACAGGTCATGGCAACCTAAAGACAACTCTTATCTCTTACCTTACCTGTGTACTCTTCAAGGCAAATCTTTTATCTATGCCTTTTGCTATTTTGTGCTCATCTCAGAATAAATATTCATTATGGAGACAGAATCTGGCACTTAACTTATCTGAAGTAGGACATTTAGACCAAATGAGTCACACTGGTGTTCTTTTCTCATCTCATCTCTAAAGGACTCTTTAAGAGCTTCAAAGAGTGCTCCTTGTATGGAGGAAGGCCTTTGTCTTGCTGCTTTTTCATTCCATGATTCTCCTGAGAAAGCACCAGACTTCACTTTTCAATCTGTCCTGATTTTAAATAACATGGTGTAGTTCTTTATTAATAATGAAGGTTCTTTGTACCTTATTTAACTACATGGCCCATCATAATTATTGCACAACCCTTTATCAGTGGTAACGTCTGTAGTATTTAAATATTGGCCTTTGGGTTGAGAACATGCCCAATTTTTCATGCTGTTCTAGGTTAGGACAACTCCAGAAACAAGGAGTTGTTCAACTTTTTAGCTATCACTGGAAAGTTGTTTCCTTTCCCAAGGCAATCATGTACAAAAGCATTTAGGCATGTCTATGTGGTGCAGCAGAGTGTACTGTGGAGATCCCCAAGCTACCGTCCCACATCTGGGCTGCCCAGTGCAGCACCATGGTGTTGGTAATCTCAGGGATAATTAGCTCGAGTAACTCACAATATTATGTTGCAATATGTCCATGTTAGCTCAGCTCGTATCTAACTGAGAGGTTTCTGCTCTTCATTCCATCAGCTGTTCCAGCAGCCGTGATATCTCTAAATGCACAAAAGTGGTCAAGGTTCATCAGAAAGTCTAACAGACCTCTAGGATTATGTGGAAAAGAGGAAGAGCTCAGTCTTGCTTCAGTCTTAGCCTGGTCTCTGTGTACTTCCTCATGCTCATTATTTTTCTCTCATAGAATCATGGAATGGTTAAAGTTGGAAGGGACCTTAAAGCCCACCCAGTCCCACCGCCTGCCCTGGGCAGGGACACCTCCCACCAGACCAGGTTGCTCAAAGCCCCATCCAGCCTGGCCTTGAACCCCTCCAGGGATGGGGCAGCCACAGCTTCTCTGGGCACCTGGGCCAGGCTCTTATCACCCTCAAAATGAAAAATTTCTTGCTGAGATCTCATCTAAATCTCCCGTCTTTCAATTTTAAACCATTACCCCTCATCCTATTGCTACACTCCCTGACAAAGAGTCCCTCTCCACCTCTTCTGTTGGCTCCCTTCAGATACTGGAAGAGTCTTATAAGGTCTCCCCAGAGCCTTCTCTTCTCCTGGCTGAACAACCCCAGCTCCCTCAGTCTGTCATGCTTCTCCTTATTCTGGGTGCTGCTCTGACAGAGCCACGGATGCCTTCAGAGGAAAGCTGAAGAATTTGCACAGCAGTGCATTTTATTTCAAATACGTGGTGAACACGCCATGCAGGAATGTGGGTTAGGGATCTTTTGTTATTGTATAAGCAGTTATCTTTTGGTGGTAGCACTTTTGTCTCTGTTTTTCTTTCTTTTTTAAGTGTCCTGACCTGTAAAGCTAAAGAAATTGAAGAAGCTTTACCCAGACGTCAGTGAGCACAACAGAGGTCCAAAGATTGCAAAAGGCCAGAGTTTTCTTAGAACACTTATGTAAAATTATTGAATGCTTTTTCAGTAGTATCTGAGCGTTTGGGGAAAAGTCAGTGCTCAGACTATTTCATATTCAGGTTTTTTGCCCACTGGTATCCATCTACAGAGTTTTCCTGCTGTGTACAAGTTCTTTGATGTTGCCTATATGCTTTAAAAAAAAGCCCAGCTTTTGTAGGACAGTGCAAAATATTTGCACATCTTTTTTTTAAGCCAGGTCTTGTCCTTCAGGACAGAAAGTTGTACTGTGCAGCAGTGGCATTCAGGAAGACTGAGGAGGAGATTGCTGGGTATCCATCCCATGTTTATTTCTTTCTACCACGTGTTTGAAAACATTGAGACAGATGGATCTTTTTATTCCTGAAAGACTGAGATTACAGAAGAGGTAGGTTAAACCCCACAGGTTAAAAGTGCCACACACCTGCAACGGTTCTGACCCGCAGAGGTGTGTCCAGCACGTGGTTGTACATCCTCTTGAAGTGACACAATGTTCCTTGAACTCCTGCTGCGAAGAAAATGATGGCACGTTTTGGAAACAAGGAGAAATAAATCCTTTCTCTGGTGTCTTGGATACTCCTGATTTGAAACTGTCTGCCACAGTTTTCAAGTGCACTGAATTCTTGCGTTTTGATTTAGCAAGGGAAAAAATGAAGAATATACACAATTTACTGCACAGGAAGTCTTTAGGCACCAGCTGTCTTTCACACTTGACATTTCCACATTACACAACAGTCCCTTCCAGAAAGGTTATTGGTGTTGGTGTGTTAGTTCTCACTATTCTACACTACCTGGTCAAATTTAGCTGTCACAACAGAATAAAAACATAGTGACCACTCTTCACATTTGTGCCAGCATCATTCAGCCAGATTTTAATTTGGGTTGTGTGGCCCTTGGCATAGAGAAGTCAGAAGAGCGTTGGTGTATAGGGTGGTGACTGAGTGCAATGTTACACAAATACCTAAGCATCTTGATTGTTTTGCTGGAGCCTGGTACAGAAGACAAATGAAGTGACAGAACTCTGCTTCCTCTTAATTGCTCCAATTGAGATTTGGGTTTCTTAAATATTTTCTAAATAACAGCTTAACCTTCCTCCTTACACTTGGTTTTCTTCTTGTCAAAACACACCTTGGGTCTCAGGGGTTCTTTCCTTGGATCTTGCAGAAGAGGCACATTTCATTCCTCAGCTGTGATCTTTGCAGCCTTTCTGAGAAGGTTAGAGGCTTAGATTGAACTACAGCCTCACATCCTTAGGGGATGAAACTAAGAGGTTTCCTCTAGAAAAAGTATTTATATCCCTGAATCAGCAGAACTTACTCCATACAGCAAGCTGATACTTTAGCATCTATTGAAGAGGCATCAATTAAATGGTCATGAATCTTCTGAGGGCACGGAGGGCTCTGATGCCAGTAAACCATGGGCTGGTGACTTCAGGAAGAGCGGTGTTGTCACTTGTATCTCCTGCCTACCCTTATGGACACCATTGGTTTGGAAGCTTTACCAACTTGGACTTCGACGTTTTGAAGACCACTGGGGCTGCAGAAGAAGAGTCTGCCATGGAAGACCATCTGCAGGACAAGAATCTGGGACTGCAGTGAATGCGGTGCTAAGTTTTCTGCCTTTTGAAAAAGGCATTTAGGGCATAAACCACATCTGTGATGACTTTCAGTCTGATCTCTAACCATGCCTTTCCTCTACGCAGTCATATAGTTTTTCATTTCTGCTGCAGGTGATGCCAAATATGACACTTAATTGTGAGACCTGTTGAAAATGTAGTTTATTTCAGTTGTGCACCTTGGCTTAATTGGTGCCTGCTCCTGTTTCTCTCCCTCTGCACCTCCTGCTTTTTCGAGTCAGTAGTTGAAGACGTGAGTTTTGCTCCCGTTGCTTTTAACTCTTGTGAGTATCATTGTTCTCACATTTCAGACAAGTGGCAAAGCTGACAGCAAGTGTCGCTGGTGTCTCTCAATTACTGTTAGTAGAAAATATTTAAACTTCACATAGGATGTTCCCTTCTAATGATGAGCTATCTGCATTAACCCAGTAGACTTCATGCGGCTGGCCTTTCTGTGATAAATTTAGATTAAATATGCTGTCAGAACAGTAGTAAGCAGAAATTTGAATGGGTCTTGAGCTGCCAAATGCAAGTAAGCACTTTCTTAAATCACTTGAATAAATTAGATAAATGTAAAAATAGTGAGAAATTTTGCTGCTTTTTATACTAATAACAAAGGAGCATGTTTCAGAAATTACTATTTTAACGGAAAAGAATTTCATGTAGTGCATTTAATGATATGTGCCGTGAAACGTACAGTCAGTCTGATATGATTCTGGATATATAAAAAAAAATACAGCACTAGTTATTTCAAAGTTGAGGGAAGCTCTGAGTCAAACTAAGGTTTCCTGCTGGTGCTGAAGAAAATATTCTTTATGATATGCAATTGCTACTCAAGTGGAAGTTATATATTCTCTAAAATTCACATGGATGCTCTGCTTGAAAAATGCCTTTGCCTCTTGATAGTTTCCTTCTGAATAACAGACAAGGAGGTTATTTTAAGTCATTTGTCTGCTGGGTTGCTGAGCCAGCTACCTCCAAGACATAGTGATTAGCCTTGAGGAAGACTAAGCAGATCACCAAAAGGTTCCTGAATTAATGTGGGCTCCTCCTTTTTAAGAGTCATGACCTTCTAACCAAAAATTAGTAGGTCGTTTTAAAGGATGGCAATATCTCTTGCAGAGGTCTCTCTTGGCTGCTTGTTCTTTGACATACTAAGGTGCGTGCTTTCCTAAGGGTGTCTGTTCTGTGTGTAAATAATATTTCTTTCAAATTTAGAATAGAGCAGAACATCTTCAGGATGTAATGGTGGCAGATGCTCAACTAGTGCAGGCTGGTACCGTTGGAAACCCTGAGAACTCTGAGTTGACAGGTCATATCCACTGAAAACACTTTTGAGGATAAATGGATTTTTCATTTGCTGAAAAACACTTCTATTCCCCATTCCTATTAATTTTAATTTTGGTACAAGTTGCAAATATGTGTGGACTAGTCATCAAGAAGAAAGGTGTGTTGAGTAGGGTGGCAAACAGTGATAGGAGAATGGGTATAAAGAGCAGTAAGGAAGAGAGGACAGGTTTTGAACCATAAGGCATCATGGTGCTGAGGAGGAGAGATTGATATGGGAGAAAGTGAAGCCAATCATGGGGAAGAAAAGCCTGCTAGGAGAGTTGTTAAGAAGCCAGTGGTATGGACAGGTGATCAGAGTGCTTTTTGGATTAACTTGTTGGCTGTGGGTGAGATCCAAAATTGAAAAAGAGAGGGATCACAGACTTAAAAGTTCACTGCATTGGAGAGGAGTTGAAAGCCCCTTCTGGGTGGCAACCTGAGAGTGAGAAAAATGACCAGGAGAGGACAGAGATCTCCAAAGAAAAACAGATTAGTTACTCAGCTGCACTTTATTTTGAGTAACATCATCTTTGTTATGCCAACACCACCAGAGAAACACAGTCTGTTCTCCTCGGGTTGCTCTGCTTCACACTGTGAAGATCTGATCCCATGAACCGACCAGCCAGATGCACAGAGCACAGCAGCTTCTTCTCTAACTCTGTGTTCACAGCTCTATACATACCCTCATATGCATTAAATGATTTAATAATCTAAACAGTGGATTCCAACCGCACAAGTAGTTGCCCATATCCTCAACATATTTATATTTAATGAGGTACATTGACTTCTGTAGACTGCTGCAAATTTATATCTGATCAGGTGTCGTTATGGGCAGATTCTTTAATTTGCACATGCAAATGAAAACATGGGTGTAATCGTTTATCCAAGAGATTAATTGAGAAAAATCCCAGGGCAGCACTATGACAATTTGTTATTGATATAATCTCTCCTGTAGCAGAATTTGTACTGCTTCAACAGAAATGAAAAGGTGCCTTTTAAAAACTAATGTCTCAAAAGGGCATAGTAAAAAAAAAAAAAAAAAAAGGCACAACAATCCAACACTCCTGCCAGGTCTTTTTTAGTGGTGTGTTTTGGACTTAGGTTTTTTTTTTAGGAGTTTTATTGCCAACTTTTAAAGTCAGCTCGTTTCCAACAGAATGAAGTTGAGATGGATGCTTGCCGACATTTTTCTTTGTAAGTGCTTGGCCAGGCTCTTTTTTATGGGTAAAATTGGAATTCAGTCATCCTGGGATGGATGAGGTGAGAGTGGTAGTTGGCTTCGGGTCAACTTACTGTCTGAGTTCTGTAACACATCCCCACAGATTTCATCCTGTACCTTTGAAAGGCACCAGTGACTTAACTTGGTGTTGCAGAGGGGTTCTATATTTAGCTCCCCTCCCTTAACAGGAGCCATTTCTTCTTCGGTTGCCAAGTTCTCTACCTTCATTCCTTCTTTTATTTCTAGCAATCCTTCTGTATAGCCTGTGTTTCATGAGTCATTCTATTTCCCTCTGAGCTCAATCTATTGTTGCTCTAAGAACTCCATCTTCTCTCTGTTTAGTCCTAGGGAAAGGATTCTGGCTGGGAGGCAGGAGGAGCTTGGGGTGGTAAGGAGCACCCAGTAAAATACTGTCAGCTTTTCAGTCTCCTGGAGTTGATTTCTGTGATGAACGCTTACAGATTTGTGTCCTTTAAAGTAGGAATGGGTTTTTTTAATAATCTGTAAGTCAAGGTTTTTAAGGAAAAACATGCAAATTAAACTCACGCACCAAATTTCTCAGGAGACTACTTTTGCTGTAGGTTGGGCAAAAAGGAAACTTTAGTTAAAAAGTTCAGTTGTACTACTTTGATTTAGGATGGGGCTCCAGGGAAGGATCAAAACAGATTGGTTCATGCAGTTGGTAGTTTGAGCAAATTCACAGATAGTTTAGGACTTCTTTATGGTCTTTAAAAATCTAGTGGTGACAATGTTGCAGAGTATGGGAGAGTTGATGCCTGATTTCCTTGTCATTGTAATAACAAGACTTGTTATTTCTTGTGTACTATAACTTGTTCAAATTGGCATTGCCCCATTTGAAGTCAATGGATCTTGAATCTGTGAAGGGGAGGGATTGCAGGAGTGGAGTGAGTATTGGCCGAGAACCTGGCTCCTAATGCTTTCTTCTAACTTCTTGAGACACTAAATACTCAAGGTTGATTTTATACGTGGTGCTGCCAAATGTTCTAGGAATCCTCTGCCACTCCATTAAGCTTAGCTGCAATGAAGGTCCTGTAGAGAACAAGTGATAATGGCTTTGCCTGCTTCAGCTGTTCCTAATAGCCCTTCTTCTCAGCAGTCTATTAAAAAACAAATGAGAAGGGAGGTGGGAGGAACAAGAAGAAATCCGTATGCACAAACCAGAGATTTTGTCTGGAACTGAGTCTTCTGCAGTTTGTCTTAGGAGGGAAGTGCTTTCAAGAAAGGTTTCTATTAACGAAGAAATATGGTTCACCAAAAAAAGGCTTGTGACTGTGTCATATAATTACAAGGGTCACATTTCACTATCAACTTTGTACTGCATAATTTGATTACTTCCATTTAGGGTCAGAATTAAGCCAAGAAGATACTTTCTACCTTTTTCTCTCAAAGTGTTTTTCTCTCTCTTTCCTTCGCTCTTTCCATCCTGAGCAGCTGTAGGAGTGTTTATTGGAGTCTTCCCACGTGGACTTCTTTCATGGCTCCTCACTACAAACCATCTCATCCTCCATTTTCAGTAATAACAAGACTGAGGCCGAGTTGGGAAATCATCCTAGTCTTTTTGCAAAGTTGTTCTAAATCTTTCCCTCTCTCTTAAAGATTGCTCTGAAGACTTATATGTCAATGTATCTTCAGATTACCTGGCTTCTTCAACAAGACTGCTTGAACTAGTAGAAGATGTGAGTTTTTCCAACATGATAGAGAAAACTATTGGAATATCAGGGGAAGGAGTAGTTTGGGCATGAGTCAGGACTTTGCATATTGAAAAACTTCAGATACTCAGGAATCGGAATCCTGGGTTGTCTGTCTATCTCAGCAAATGAGAAGTGAAGTGTAATACATACATTGCCTTCAGTCTAGGCTGAATTATCAGTTTCTTTTTCATGCTCCTTCTGCATAGGACAACTCCATCTGTGTTATTTTTAAAAGCCATGTATTATGTTAATAGTTGATACAAAGGTCTACACTTTTTTAATCCCCTCTACCCAAAGATGTATCTTTCCTTGGAATATTAAGTACTTTCCCTGGAAAACAATTCCCATTTCTCTCTAAAAAAATTTCTCCCTGGAGATGAAAACAGGAAAACCAGTGGAATCTCTTGGTCTCTTTCACTGCTAACAAGTAATCATCTCATAGGTAAAGGATGGCCAAATTTTACATTTCCATATGCATATCCACTCAGTAAGTTCAAGTTATATTTCATATAAGCAAATGCAGACTCTAAAGTCTCTTCTGCTCATACCTCAACCGAGCATGTTCACTTTGACAGCATTTGGCAGAGAGAAGGGTATAAATGAAAAATACAATTACTAAGTACAAACTATAAGCAAAGGAAGGGATAGGAAATTAAAGTGTGGGGGAAAATGAAAGACATTATACTATCCAAAAATCAGTGTGATTCCTGTGTTTAGCAGTGATTGTATTTCCTCCTTGATTGTTGGGTTCATTGACTGGAATTTAAAGGATAACAAGCAGAAACACTAGCAAACACCTTCTTCATAGAGAAGAGCCTGTTGTGCTTGCTGACTCGACTGGCATAGCTTCAGCTTTAAAAGATTCAAGGTTTATTGACTGGGTAGGCTACCCAGTGACATTAATTGCTGTTGTCCCAGGACAGTGTATTACCACTTATGGATGCGATTTCATTAAAGTAATAGACTTGGTTCTTCCTTGTACTAGGTCATTCATGCATTTTGATGGTTAGAAGGAGCCTTGCAGTGACCTTAATTATTCTTTTTAGAACATTACATCACCTTTTAGTTCCTTTTGCACTAAGGGCAAATAAAAGTCAGGTGTAATTGAATTGTGTGCTTTCTTAATAATTAACAAATATGTGAAATGGCTTAAAACAGTCTTGAGATTTCTTTCTGTAACCTCTATACTATAATTAAGTCTATCAGCATTGAATAATGGGAGATCCAGGAGTATGTTCTTCTTTCTCACAGTGAATGAAGGAAAATGTCAACGCAGAGACCAGATTAGATACTCTGCACAGTAAGTCAAATTGTTCTTTCCGGCAAAATCACTTGATTAGGACAATTAATGCAGAGGTGTTGTGACTAGGTGTAGAAAGTGAATAGTGTCAAGCTGCTGTAAGTTCATGTCTTTTATTAGGCAATGGGAGGTGGGAATTCAGCAAGCAGACAAGATCTTTCCGGGCATGAATTGTATATGAACTGAGCAGCGTTCTGCATGGAAGAGTATTACAGCAGGAAGCGTGGAAATAACCTCACCCACAGAGCACAGTAGTAATTTTTTTACTTGGTTTTTGAGCCTGAGAGGATTAGGTTTTTCTGAATTGCAAGTGGGCTGCTGTGACTTGATGCAGAAGTGGCATTAGACTGTTTGAATAATAGAGGCCACAGCATCTCTTCCAGACTATGGTATTAAGTCCAGCACTTTGTTTGACTCAAACATAACTCTCTAAATGTAATCTCATCTTCAAGATGCACCATCTTCTTGCTGGTCTGTTTTCCTCCCAAAAGACAAAAATTACTCTGAAAAATGGTTAATACAATCGTCTTCGCTTACTGTAAAATTTCCTTTGTCTTGTCCATATTTTAACTGTATTTTCTAGACAGACTGGATTTTGGTATGTTTAAAGAAGGGCGTGAAGATTTTCAGTAAAGTGTACATAGAATAGCATGGTATGTTGATGGAAAATTGGTTTATGTGGAGTCCTGTAGGGGGGAAGTTCCCCGACTGCGTTTGATAGAGCTGCAGAGCATCTGTCCAAGGACAGTGTGTGCGCCAGCATTACTCAAGGAAGCAGGGGACAATGGGGGGACACTTGTGGCTTCCCCACCCCCAGGGAGGTCGTGCAGCCTTTGCATCAGCTCTGGCAGTGTTCTTGGAGAGTCTCCTGAGGAGTGGTCTAGGTTTGGGGTGGGTTTTTTTATTGACGTTTACTCCAAAATCATTTGGGACCCAGTAGGGAATTATTTCAGGCTAATTCCTGAACCTAAGTTTGGAAAATTGTTGTCAGGGGATTTCAAACCCCTGCATTTGTCCACAAAGGTCTGTGGGCAGGAGCGATGTGCTAGGAAATGCTCGGGGGGTGATGTGTTTGTGAGAGTCCTCCCAGGGTGAGGCATCGAGAGAGAGAGACAAACTTGCCCTTCAGTCAGGGCTGAAGTGCCTTTTGATAACCAAGGGACTGAATAAACCAAGGCCATTCTTTTCTGGAACAAAGCCATTCTTAAATTAAATTTCAAGTGTGTGTCTTTTTTTATTTCTCCTCTTCCCTTCTCCTCCACTTTAAAAGGGGATAAATATAGTGGAGGGAATGGGAATTGTGAGTATAAAATTAACGCACTGAAAATGTTCCTGTAAGTTCTGGAGTCAGAGAGCAAAGGTGTCAGCAGGCTTTCCCTGAGGGCTCCTCAAACTTGGATCTTGTCTATCTTATCATTTGAGAACTTTTAAACTGAGAGAGAGGAGATTTAGATGAGATCTCAGGAAGAAATTCTTTGCTGTGAGGGTGGTGAGACCCTGGCCCAGGTTGCCCAGAGAAGCTGTGGCTGCCCCATCCCTGGAGGGGTTCAAGGCCAGGTTGGATGGGGCTTTGAGCAACCTGGTCTGGTGGGATGTGTCCCTGCCCAGGGCAGGGGGGCTGGAACTGGATGATCTTTAAGGTCCCTTCCAACTCTAACCATTGTATGATTCTATAATTACCCTGTCTCCGAGGTCATAGACGTACCGTCTATGATTATGGACCACCATCTGTACAGGGAACATTATCAAAATACTGTGGGCCTCAAAATCTCCTGTTGGTTTGCCCACAATAGGCATTTCTTATCTCTTCCAAACTTGCTGTCCTGTTACTCTCCTCTCGTTGCATCTCTGGCACATGAAGAAGGCTTAGCCTTTGCATAGCTCTTCTTGCCCCAAGAGAGATCTCTGAAGCAACCAAATTGCATTTAAATGAGGGTTTTGTAGGATGAGATGGTGGGGAGGGTCAGGGAAGGAGGCCACATGCATTTCAGATTTAATGGTGTGGTGAATTAGGAGTAACTAATTGGAGTGTTTTAATTAAAGGCAGTTAATCAAAACAGGGGAACATGCATATTTACTAAAGGGTTATTACTGTCTTTTTTATCAAATAGAATTCAAACATTGGCAAATTGTAAGGTGATTCACAATTCATTTTAAGATTACGCATATTTGAAACCCCATCCCCCCCAATCTGCAGCACAATAAAGTTCAAGAAATTGGCATAAACAAACATATAAGTCTGGAGGAAGGCTGATACAACTAGTGAGCAAGTAAGGAAATTGCCTTGTAAATCTACTTTAGAAAAGCAATAGGAAATTGTTTTATCAGGGCTCCTAGAGCAGCTGCACATGCCATAATCGATCCGATCACGTAAAATATTGATCCCTGAGAACCTTTAGCTATAAGGAGACAGTAGAGGTTAGAGAAATATGCATTAAATGCACTAATTTCACATTTCAAAAGGCTGATTACAGAGGAGGAATTCAGGAGGAAGGGAAAAGAAAAGTAGGGAAACATTCAGGTTTGGCTAGAAGGAGAAATAGTACTTGGACTGTTAGATCATTCAGATTGGGACACAATAGCTTTTTGCCACCCAAAAAATGTCTTGATTAATAATATGGAGAAGTAGGTTTTAGTTTTACAAATGGTACTGAATTGAGAGTCAAGCAGGTAATGAGAAACAATTTAATCTGATACATGAGGAGGATTAATTTTGAGTACCTGAGTTGTAATAGGGCAGCACAGCTCAATGCAGATAAATGGAAGATAATAAGCCTAAGAGTAAAGAACTCCATAGGAAATGACTGCTGAGATAGATGCTGCAGCAAGCTGACTCGGGGGAAAAAATGAGAAGTTACTGGAGAAAAATTGCCTATTCAGCAGGAAAGGCAAGGAGAGGAAATGGGATATCGAACTGCTGCTGCTGCTGAAGGGGAATAGCAGAGGACTTCACACTCCGTGGTTAGCACTCGCCAGTGAGAAAGGCAGAGAGCAAGTTCCAGAGGGACAGAAATGGTCCTTAAGAGACAGAAATCTCTACAGAACCCCCAAATCCTGGTTTTGAGAGAAGCAGGGTGTTAGTAGTTTTGTAGCCCACTGGCAAAAGATGCGTAGATTTTTTTTTTCCCCCTAACGCCAGGTGGAAATTTTGATTCCTGTAATCTGGGCTTCGTATGTTCATGAAATTCAGGGAAAAACTGGGGAAGCTGCCAAAGGAAACCTCCAGAGAGATCCCTGGGAGGTCAAAGGGGGAAGCCCACTCTCCTGAGAACTTACCTCTTCGGCATCGTGCGAGCAAATCGTCTTTACAGCAATGTCTGACTGGGCAGAAGTGTGGAGCAGGATGGTGGTAGGAACCGAGGTACATTTTGAATACATTCATAGCATAATATTAGCCCCATTGTAACCATAATCAATAAGAAGTCAGACATGGTTTGAAGGAAAAGGCAGCTTTTTTAACTCATACTGAAAGATACTGCTTCTCCTTAAAGTTGTTGCTCACTTCATACCTAAAGAATGCCATAAATCCCCCCTTTTTTCAGTATTTCCTTCCACCTGGTAAGACTCCTGTCTCCTTTCCTGATGTCATTTGGTTGTGTTTCCTTGTGGCAGAAATAAATAGCCTGGATCTCACGCTTACCCACTGTGTAACCACTCTTGAAAGGTTAGCAGAGGTGGTAGAGATCTCCATAACTGAGATCAGTAGAGTATGTGCTTTTGATTAAGACTGTCTATATTCTAAGCTAGACAGTAAAGCAAAAAGGGTGACGATGTCTATTATTACTGTAATTGGATTACGGTAACATCTCTTCATGGTTTAGTGTTGTCTCATATAACAAAAGCTGTTTCATTGCCACCCCAAAACATGGCAATCTGAGTAGATATTCCCTTCTCTGTCAAATAATAAACCTACATGAGAGTCAGTGGAAACACATGATTTTTCTGTCTGTTCTCAGGCGGTAGGAGGTCAGTAGCCCTGTTGCGATGTGTTAGAAAGAGACTTCTTAACTGTGTGTGAGGTTGGTCCAGTAATTATTCTCTGTGTCTTCCTGCAACGTACACCCACCAAAAATTTTGGATTACATTCTGAAGTTTAATGAGTGTTCTCAAGATGTCCAACTTACCTTTAAGGATAAAATATTAAAGGTAAAAGACACGCAGGAACAACGTACCTCTATGGATGCTCCAGTGCTCCAACTTTATGGTGATATAATTAGAAAGGCAAGTAATTAAAGAATGAACATTGATTAAAAATCAATAGTTTCAGCAACTGTTCTCTTCCCCTATAGAATAGTACTCTCATAATGCCTCAGACACGCCAGCTGTCAACACCGAAACGTGGAAACTCATTTAAATATAGGAGCTGGGACTGGGCTGTAAAGCCTCTCGCACACATCCCTGTGGGGACAATGTGGCCTGGTGGCTCTCTGACCCGTCAAACTGAAAGAAGGACTATTACCATCAGACTCGGTCTCCACGGCCCATTACAGCAACGTGATAGTTTAAGGCACATCTGTGAAATGGGTGTAATGTAAGTGCCAGTGAGCTTTGACATAAAGCCCAGGCATCCCTGACAGTGCTCAGGCTGGGTAAGGCATCTTCATCGGTTCGTGTGGCTCTCAGTGCACACATCACTTTGAATACATGAATGCCCAAGCAGGTTTGTTTACACCCTCTTTTTCTGCTAATTATATTTTTATGGCTTCAGAATTCAAAAACAAACTTTATTTTTATAAAGCCTTGTGCATGTCTAATGAGAGTCTTGACATGAAAGCTTTCTCCATCCGCACGTACCTTGGGAATCCGGAGAGTGTAGGAGCCCTGCTGCTGTACTAAGGCACTTTTCAATTATATATTTTTTCAACAGTATCTTCTAAATCAGAGTAACCCAGAATGAGTTTAACACAGTCCTGAAATTACTAAGCCTTGTTCTGCCTTTTCACCTCTTGAATATACAGCTGTGAAGGCATTTTGATAGAAAACGGTATGGTAACGGGCTTGATCTCATATGTTAACCTCTGGAGGAGGTGAAACCATGGACTGGAGGAGTTTGAACTTTGTGCATCGGTCTGGTGATAAGACTGAGTGGCTCAGCACCACCTATTCTCTTTGGTGTCCAAACTCCAGTCCACTGCCCAATGTTCTGCAAAACTATCGTGTTGTCTATCTCACGAGCATGAACGCCCTTCCCAAACACTATCCCATGCTTTCTGCAACCTTCTTGATCTCTTCTAGTTCAGCAGGAGCGATGCAGACCACAGAGATTTTGAGTTGTATGGCCTTGATGAGATTCAGTAATTCTAATTATTGATACAGTCTCATAAATCAAAATTCTGGAGTCTGCCACAAAAGCCCGTCAGTAAACCTGGAGATTAACCCACGTACTGACTTCGCAGTGACACGGAGGCACCCCTGATTTCCACAGTCCATGGAAGGTAATCACTGTAACTGAGGAGTAATGGGCGAGAACGGTGTGTCAGACCATGCCCAATGTGTCTGCGGCAGCTCCCCTTCCTGCAAGCTCTTCTCCAAGCCTTTTTCAGTGCTTGTTCCCCAGCACCAGCTCTTCTTTGGCCCTGCAGTACCAATCATGTAGTAATTATTCCAACGCTGCGTTATGCAGAGTCAGGAAAATCATTATTACCCAAGGCAATTTTATATACATTACAAATTTCTTTTACAGTTATCACTTTAAATTAGGACAAAATGCTCTGTGATTTGTGACTTGATCCGAGGCTCCAGCCAAAGGAACAGTAACATGGGTGAGGAGGCAGCTGATTTTCTTCTGCTTTCACGCAACCTTATGGTAGGTCCAAGAGATGTAAGTGAAAACAGAGATTTTTCCAAAACGCAGGTGTGTGATATGGACAAGGGTGAGAAAAGATGGAGTTGGAAAAAATCTAGAAGAGACTCATCAAGGGGGAGTTTTCAGGGTCTAACCTCAGAGCTTCGGCCATGGAGGTTCAGTGCTGTTATTACTCTGACACAACAGGCTTAGGATAAATGTCTCCACTCACTGAGCTCCAGCTCAAACTAACTTACTTACATGAAGCATTGGTCTCACTGTTCTTCTTGGAACCTGCCTTCAGGCTGCAAGTCAAGCCTCACCTTTTTTCTTCATTTCATAGGTCTAACTTCTTTAAGACAATTTTGTTTTAAATTTTGTTTTGTTTTAAAATTAATTTTGTTTTGTTTTAAATTTAATTTTGTTTTAAAATTAATACAATCCAAAAGGGCAGTTTAAATAACAGAATATTCAACAGTTACTAAAGCCTCCTTCAACAGATTTGAGTGCAAGACTGAAAATGAACTGTTATCTTTTCAGTTATACTTACAGAATGCAGATTTGAATTGCAAAAAGGCCATTAAAAATAGCTTGTGCAATTTAAAACAGACTGAGTCAAACTGACAAAGCAGAAAATAACATGAACTAGAGATGCACTTGTGTGTTATATCATGTTAATGATTCTGTTTTCTAAACCAGGAACAGCTCAATAATATATGCTGTTTCCAAACAAACGTATGTTTTATTAAAATAAATTAAGATAGAGAAAAATACAGCAGTGTGGGATGGGAAAGAGAACAATTATTCAGGAAGATTAAACTTGCTATACATCAGAGGCTTGTGGCGTGTCCCCACTGGGATTTTGCCTACTGTTTGTTAAGATTTTATCTGCAAATTTTACATCTGGCCTCAGTCATTTTGTATGCAAGACCATGAGTGTTACACGAGAAAGATACAGCACAGGAGGAAAAGTTGTCCAAATATTGTCCATAGATCCTTGCTTAAAAGCTATTCTGGAGTTCCATTAGTCCAACCGTTGAGCTTTATAATGCCGTTTTTCTTATGCAGGCTGATATCCATATGTTATGGGCAGACATGATGCTGCCCAGCACTGTGATGTGATTGTTCCTTACATCTGCATTTTACTGTACATGATACGCCTGTGAGTGCTGGGTGCCCAGAGATCCCCCCTCTGGCTAATCTGTCATGTTCCCTTGACAGCTATTAAACAAAGATTTATCAACATGACTCAAAGGTACCTTTCTGGCACTTTTAATATGTAGAAATTTCAATAAGGAAACTCTCTAGCTACTTGCTGATGCAGACCATGCAGCAAAGTCAAACCATATGGCCTTAGGAACGTTTTGATCCAGTGACTATTGAAACAAGAAAGCTGAGTCTTCAGATGAACTGAAGAGTATGTCCAAAAATGGTTGAGTACCTTGGGCCTCATGGTTTCTTTCTGCCTGCCATGGTGGTTGCTAATTTATTTGTAGCTTGGATCACCCAGGTTGTGGTTAGGAAGAGCTTGTATAGGAAGAGTATAGTAGGAAGAGTATAGTATTTGCTGTGTGGTTGGGCCGTATCCTGGTCAGGTCCATCCATGTCGACCAATTCAGAGTGCAGAGGTGGGACCTTGGTGGTCTCTCAAGATGCTGAGTGTGACCAGGGCTCCCAGGGGTGCAGGCAGAAGGTGCCAGGAATGTGGCTGGTGCAAACCTGGTCTGGAATTTGGCTTTGAGCCTGAAGTTAACTCTGAGCATAGACATTCCCATGTACTCCCTCAGCTGCATCTGGCTTTGGTCCTGACAAACAATGGCTGCTTAGAGATTTCAGGTGTGGGAGGGTGTTAATCTGGGTGACCATCACTCTATTTCTGGCCGTTGGCAAAAGAATGTGTCTGTAGTTAAAGTTGGTGATTGAGATGTGAATTTAGTTTCCCTCAGACTGGTAATGTGTTGGCCGAGGCTGTTTAATACTGCTCAATTTGGGGCTGGGCGTCGGGTTTCTGAACTTTTATGGAAAGTTCTGTTTTTTCCATTAGTTAAAAAAAAAAAAGTAAATTTGAACTGGGTCCTCTAGCAACTGGAGTTCACATGGGCAGAGCTGGGAGGTGGTGTATTTGGGCTCCTGGTATCCACGTATCTCCATGGAAGTGCCAGTGATCAAAATATCTAGTTGTAGATTAATTGCAACTAGGTTTTGGCAGCGACTCATATTCAGATGTTTTAGGATTTAAGCGACTCTCATAGTATCAAACAGAGTTGTCAGGAGAGGGAAGAGGAGGTATCATTACTGTGGAGTGCATATATTTTTCTTTTTAGTATCTGGAGTAGGTGGATTTCTGTTTCCACCTGGTATGGTAATTCCTCTATTTTCTTGTTAGTCTTAATGGTGATAAGCCTTGTAGAGAATTTTCTGATACTCGGTTGTTAAATACTACACACATTGTTGTTAGATAGTATACGTGTAGTCCCATTATAGGTAAATAAGGCTGTGCTTGAAAAATTAAAGTCCTGATTATTTTGAACATGGTTACGGTGTTGTATCACTGTCTTCACTATGACCTATGGACTGTACTTTGTATTTCTGTCCTGTTTAGTAGCCCTTCCTCTGTCTGCAGAGCTTCCAAAGACTCTTCATCGTAGCGTAGCTCTAAAGTAATAGTAGTTACCTGGGGTACTACAGCCTGGCTGCTGCTTAGTGATAGCAATCCGAGTCAGGCGAGGTGGCCATTTGGAAAGCTGTGTGGGACAATAGATGCCCTCCACATGTGTATCAGCACAGGCAGAATTGCTTAAAAGGAATCTTGCAAAGATAAGTATATCAAAGACTGGGAGGCACTTGGGTGCTGTGCAGATCAGAGCTAAAGGAAGAACAGGTTGGGCTGTTTGGCGTTTGAAACGAGGGATGAATCTGTGCTTTGGTTGTTAGGAGCCAGCTAAGAGCCATCACTTAACACACAGGTAGCATTCACGTAGCCCTTTATGTAATATTCAGGTTCTTAAATGTGTCTCTAAGCCGTTGTTATGCTAAATTACCACATCCATAACAATATTTGTAGACAGAGCCATCTATTTTGCTCTACTGGAGTTAATTCTTTTACCTGTGATAAGTATTGTGATAAGTCTGCTATATAATACAACATAAATAAAAGCTGAGCCAAGAAAATAAGAGTAAATACACATCACAGGTTCTTGTATAAATGATACTGAAGTGGTGGAAATTTTAAGTACATAGATCCCATCCAATTTATTTAAATTTAACAGAAACAGAATAAATTAACTGCATCGGTCCTTATTTTCTAGGAAAAAAGACCGAGTGCAGAGAGGAACCTTGGATCCATGAGCTTAAGGAATCATAGAATTGTAGAATTGTCTGGGTTGAAAAGGACCTTTAAGATCATCTAGTCCAACCATCAACCTAGCTCTGCTAAAACCCATCACTAAACCATGTCTCTAAGAACTATGTCCACCTGTCTTTTAAATACCTCAAGGGATGATGCCTCAACCACTTCCCTGGGAAGGGGTTCCATTCCAATGCTTAATAACATTAAGCCCATTCCAATGCTTAATAACCCTTTCACTGTAAAAAATTTTCCTAATATCCAATCTGAACCTCCCCTGGTGCAACTCAAAACTGGTTTCCTTGCCATGACTTGTTTGTAAACTCAGCTACAAGTTTTTCACTTGACTGTCGCAGCCATTGTGATGGAGCTAAGGTTATTTTGGCTATAAAACCTAAATCTGTAACATGAAAGCCTGTTGCTGTGGGCAGTTTTAGACCTGGAGGTACAAACCATGGCAGATTTCAAACCTCTCCCCTGCCAGTTCCCGTGATGGTAAGAGTGGCTTTGGCTGAAGAGCAAAACATCATTTGGATTTGTTATAAAATATATGGCAGGGCTGGCAATTAAATTCACTGCCTGGGTTAGTGGAAGTAAAGTAGTACAAAGCAGAATATTAATATTAAATAGAATGTGTAGTACGTGCTGCTTAGTAAATTCTGACAAGGACTGGAGAGGAGGAAATCTGAAATGAATGTAATAGTGGTTTAAAAGTCATTCAGAAGCAGATTTCCCTGCAGTGTGATTGCTGAGCTCCGTGTTACGTGCGTTGCCTGTGTGTTCGCCTGACGGAGGGAACACAAGCGTCAGGGTGGTACCTTGGCAGAGTACGGAGTGTCAGAGCAGCGTGTTGGTGGGGGCAGCAGCAGGCATTATGTTGCCCCAGGCAGCAGTTATTTTATGAGTCAGCCTCGAGAAGAAGGAAGAACAGAACGTGTTTTTGAAAATGGGAACTTGCTGTAGGACCCAGTTAATCAAAGGTTGTTGTTAATCCGCGACGTGGCAAATAAACGTAACTTCGTTTTCCCCCCCTGCGTGAAAATTCAGAATATCCGTGGTGCAACTAATTCCCTTTGTCACGATGGTGGTTCCTACTCCTTATGCTGAAAGATGGGTATTTTCTGGGGTTTGGGGAGCTGAAGCAGGGGGGTCATTTTTTTTTCCTTTCTCTGTTTCTTTTTGTTGCTTAGCAGCTGAGCTGCCGGTTGTACACCGAGTGCGGTGCACAGTAGGGACGAGAGCTCCATTTGTCATCTCCAGAAATCTTATTTGTAACACTTCCGTAAAGGATGTGACAGATTAGCTGAAGGAGAGATCTGGGGACAGAGGGTAGCACACAAAATTTAATTCTGACTGATTGGACGTCACAATGCAAACGAAGCCTGGTCCCACGTGAAGTAGTAATTGCAGCTGCGTTGGCCGTTGCTTTGCATATTCTTTGCATTCTCTCTATTGATTAAAAAGATGTTGCTATAGTAGCTGGAACATAAGTTTTCTCAGTGTCTCTTCTCATGTTTTATTGATTGTTCCTCCTTAATACAAATGACAGTCCTTCCTTACTTCTCGAAGGAGCCAGTTGTTTATAGCCCGTACGTACGTATCGGCAGCTTTTGTAACAGCTTAAATTTCACAGCTATGTAGGTCTTGTTGACAACCACAGAAACAAGAAACCTAATTCACTCATCTTGTCTGAGGTGGGGTTTCCTTTAGTCCCCACTGCTACCACCCTGTGGAGATGACAGTGTGCTCATTCTGTGCCGCCCTATTGAAAAGTTTTTCTTACCTGCAGGTAGCCTGGCTCTCAGGCCTGCCTCAGCCCCATCACTTACTGTGGGCGTATATTAAGGGTACAAAAACTCTTCAGTCGTTGTCACCGTGTCATCTTTTGGGCCGAAGCCTTGACGAAACTGAAACATTTCATTAATTCTTCCTGATTTTGGTAAAATATTCCTTTAAGAAGAAATCTTGGGGGGAAAAAAATTCTGCACACGGAAACCTTTCGTTTAGATGTATCCATCGAACACCGTTTACAGGTGCTGGAAATGGAAAATAAAAAAAATTAACCTTTGCAAAGAGCTGAATTTCATTAAAATTAAATTAGCAGATACTCTGATTTACCAAAACAAAAAGGGTAATTTTTTTTTTAAATCAAATTCTTCTAGTCTGTCCATGTTCTGGAAAGGTTTGTGAACTGGCACATCACACCTTTGTCACTCTGTGTGCTACAAAGAGACTTAGAAAAGGCAAGATGTAAAGTAGGGAAAGGCTGTATGAAACTACAAAATCCTTCCTCCTTCAGCTGAGAGTAGATACACATTTCTTCCAGTTGAGTGGAGTCATTAATTGTAAAACTCTAGATGTGTAGCCAGAACAGTGCCAAAAGATCCAGGGCTTTGTCTCTACCTATTTGTGCCTCCATCCACAATTTAAGTCAAGTTATTGACGGTAGAAACAATGATTAGTCAGTTTGCAATGCTAATTATCTGTTCCAAGAAGGATCTGTGTCTCAATCCCATCGCAGGTTCTGTTTATGAACTTGAATGTGGCTTCTAGATCTTACCATATTACAAATATTGCATTATTTGATGATGAAAATGGTAATTTCATCCCTTTCGAACCTTAATGTGCAATTTGAAGACGAATGACTTCTTTTTAGGTGAGTGCCTGGAAGCTGTTGCCAGATGTAGGAGTATTTATTTTGCAAAGCTTCCACTGCTTTCCTTCTGTGCTCTTGGTTGTTTGGTGAAATGAGCAGATGACACTGGAAATAACGAAGCATGAGCCTTGGAGTTCTCTCCTCTAACCCGCCTCTTGGGCCGCACAGATCATATTTTTTAACAGTGTATGTTTGGTAGCTGGCAGTTTTTTGTTTTTTATTTTAATGTACCAAGCTAGAGGTGACCTTATAGCAGCCTTCCACCCCTAAAGGGGCTCCAGGAGAGATGGGGAGGGACTCTTGATCAGGGAGGGGAGCCATAGGACGAGGGGGAAGGGTTTTAAACTGAGAGAGGGGAGATTGAGATGAGATCTCAGGAAGAACTTCTTTGCTGTGAGGGTGGTGAGACCCTGGCCCAGGTTGTCCAGAGAAGCTGTGGCTGCCCCATCCCTGGAGGGGTTCAAGGCCAGGATGGACAGGGTTTTGTGGAATCTGGTCTGGTGGGAGATGTCCCTGCCCAGGGCAGGGGGATTGGAACTTGATGATCTTTAAGGTCCCTTCCAGCCTAAACCATTCTATGATTCTATGATGACTTGTTCTGTCCGTGACAGATGTTGCCACTGTGGTGAGTGCCTTTATCAGCTAGAGTTTAAATTTGCCATGGGCCACCCCTCCTGGCTGTTCAGAAGCAGCAGCGGGTTGAGATTGCCAGCTTTTGGAAAATGAGCAATGCAATAGGGAAAGCATGTCACGTCAGCGGGAGTGTGTTAACTGCAGCCCAGGATATACTTGGAATTTAATCCTGGCTTTGCCCCTGCTTGGCTGGATCCCCTTGGGCAAGCCAGAGCACTCGCACCCAGGTGGACTTGGGTTTCTTCCCTCCATGGAGGAGCTGGTCTCCTTTGATTAATAACATGGGGTTCCTCGCAAACTACCTTTATAACTTAAACTTTATTGAAGTTCTAAAATTTTCATGAGGAAGAGGAATCTCCTGGGTGATTAACCATAACATCAGGAAGAAAATTGTACAAAACCATTTTTCCTGCAGAGCTGGAGTTTGGAGGTGACTGAGTGATGTTCAGTAAGTAGCTTAAGCCTGGTCAGAAGAAAAAAGTGTTGCAGTTCTTTAAAATGGGACCTTCTGGCTTTTTAATTCAAAATGAGGTATTGTTCTGAAGTGCTGCAGGTTGTGTGAAAACATTGAAAAAAACACATTAAACAAAAGTTTTCATTTTAAGGAGAAAAGGAATATTTTATTCAGTGTGAAACTGAAACAAATCAATTGCCTGGGAAAGCTGAATGGGTTCAGTTGTGCATGGTATGACATGGAAACTGAATAGAGGAAAAAAGAAGGTATTGAACATACTTCACATCTTTATACTTACTCAGGGTCAGCCATAATTTGGCTCTGGGCATCGCTGTCATTGATTTGTAATCTAATCTTGCTGAGAGCACCTGTAGGTAATTCTGCAAGTCTGGCAACAGGTTTCTGCTTTGTATTTTGTACCTGTGCAATTCATACCCAGACTTTATGAAGATAAGGGGCTAGTTTTTATAGTTACTGTTACCAGGTTAATTTAATTGTAGAAACCTAAAGAAGGTGTGGACTTTTTTTGGTTTTGCCATTTTGGTTTTAGTTTGTGGACAGATAGACAGGGAAAACTAGGGCTTGAGAAGTCCTGCTTGTTTACTGTTCAGCTGTTTGCTCTAGTAAATGAACTGTGGGTATGCTGATGCGTGGCAGCCAACCTAATATCCAGAAAATTATAGTGACCTTGTTTGGGTTTTGGATGGAAAACGGTAATAAAGTCAGGATATTTTCCCAAGAAATAATTGTGTGAGCTGCGTGCCAGAATTGATTTTGATTAGCAACTGATTGCAAAGTTAGCTGTAAAAATAACGAAACAATGGTAATTAAAGAATACATGCATATTTCAACAAGCAATTCAGGCAGATGAGCTGGAGTGTGTGTTTCAAGTTAGCAACAAGGCATTATTTAAGGATGAGATAAAGTGGACAGGCTTGTGTAAGGTGGTGATGGGTGACAGGTTGCCCTGGATGGTGCCAGTGGGTGGGAAATGGTCATTTCTGTATGCACTTGCTCTGCAGAATGACAGCCAGTCTCATGTTTATAATAAAGGAATATCCAATATTCACCACATACAGATGTTGGATATTCAGGTATGGTTTAGCCTCAAGAAAGATCCCTAACTGTTTTTTGACATTAAAATTCCCTTGGTCACATCTAAAAATCATATATAATCTGATGGGATAAATGATTGCTTTGGGAAATGGCTACTAATTGTTACACTCATCCGATTGTCCAGTTTTGCCAAGTTTATTTAAAAAAATCCCAAACATAAAATGTCAAACATCCCACGGATAAAGGATTGTCAGCTGTAGAGCAAAGCAGAAATCTGTTCCCTTGTCACAGTGCACTGGCTCCAGTGCTTATGTCCTACGGTAGAGCTGCAAAAGTGCTGATGACTAAAGAGTGAGTCTTTTAATTGCATTTAGCTATTTAAGCATTACAGATCTTAGCATCCCTCGCTGAATTCTCTGGGTGTTTTTCTCCTCATTTTATCCACCAAGTGTAATTAACATTATTACTGTGAGATGTTCATCTTAGTCTTGCTTTGTGAAAAATTGATGCTGGTGTCATTTAGGTGTTTTATCTAGTGGTTAGTCAGTGGCTTGCAGAGTAATATTCCCCGTGGGAAGGTTACGTTTACCACATGTTTCCTGTAGGTTTAATTGCAGCCAGAGATAAAAACAAACACTGGATGCTTCATGGATTGATTGGAAGAGCTCAGCAAAACGTGGAGTGGAGCATAAAAAAGAATGTCGTTTTAATCTTGCCTCTCAAATTATATTGAGGAACTGCAGCCTGGTTGTTAAAATACTTAGCAGCAGCAGAGGTAGGAAAATAGATATTTTGTGTTCTTGGAGTCACACCTGCACAGGAGATCATCCTTGTATGGTGCTGCAGAGTGTCCCACAGCTGATGAAGCAGGATGTGGAGGGGTGGTCGGTGTGGGGTGCCCCAGTCCCCACCTTTTGCCCCACTGGCTGGGGCAGCCGGACCAAGTGCAGGGCATCAAGGAGCTCTGTGGCTTGCACTAGCCACCTTGCATAGTCATCAGGAGCAAACCAGCTCTTCCTCCTCTATTCCAGAATATTTCTCCCTCTGTTGAATTAAACAAAAGCATCTGACTTACCTGTAGGCACAACCTACTGCTGAAACTATAGGAAAGCTGATAATAAGTATTTTCTTGACATTCATTTATTAGCAGACTGTTAAGCTTGATATAACAAGAGCTAAATAGTAATCTGCCTTTCACCTTTATTTTCATCGGTTCTCTGGCTTAAAGTTGAAAAGAGTTGGGAAAACCTGTCAGCACCAAGTGTTGAGTCAAATATACAAGCTATTCCTGGGTAAAAGAGTATTAGACACAGTGTCATCAGCGTCTGGTTTCTCCATACCAGCCACTTTTCTTCCTCAAAGTGGGGTGAAATATTTGTGTGTGTCTGCAGCGGCACTTAGCCATTTTTAGTGCTTTAAGTAGGTACTCAAATTCCCCATTGACTCCTTTGGCTGGATTGCCAAAAAAGGAGTTTCTGTTACTGTGCATCAGTCGTGTGTTCAAGTGGCCACCTTTGTGAGCGACAGCTGCATTGAGGCACAGAATATGCTCTCATGTATTTTAAATTAAGGCAATAGATGATAAAAATCAGCGTCCCACACAGTTTTCCTCATATGACCTGCTCTGTTCAGTGTTACCTTGTTTTATCCAGCTTGGGTAGTGTTGTTTATCCCATGTTTTGGTTTGCAGGAGCCTAAAAATAGCAGAAAGTGCATACCCCCATCAGTCTAAGTGATGTGTCATCAGCATTGAGAGAACATGCACAGAAGAGTAAGGCTGCACCATCCCCTGCCCTCTTTCTAGGGCAGTTGAAGTTTGAGTTAACAGAATCATTCTAGAAGCGTTCCCCTTGTTAAGAAAATCCTGTACTCTCAGACCTTGGAAGACAGCAAATTCCCCAGTAAATTCCATATTCCATTGCAGTCTTGAACACGCCAGGTTGAGTCTGGAACAATGGCAGAATATGGGGTGTCCTTCTCCATTTCCCATCAGATAGTTGTGCTATGCCTGACCTAAACTCTTTGGCAGTGGAGAATCAGTTCCCATCCATTTCAGAGTTATCCAGGGCCCAAATCAGTAAGAATACTTTAAAGTCAGATATATCCCTTAAATTTTCCTTAGAATACTGGTTTATGGAGGAGAAGGTTTAATAAGCTTCCTGTATTATGTCCCAGAAAGCTACCTGGTACCTGTAGTGGCACTACTCAGGGTTCCTTGGACAGTCATGAGGGTGAACTTCAGAGGCGGCAGTTTCCTCCTGCGCTGGGTCTAGAGTTGTGTGAAGAGCAGATCATAGAATCATAGAATGGTTCGGGTTGGAAGGGCCCTTAAAGACCATCCAGTTCCAGCGCCCCTGCCCTGGGCAGGGACACCTCCCACCAGACCAGGTTGCTCAAAGCCCCATCCAACATGGCCTTGAACCCCTCCAGGGATGGGGCAGCCACAGCTTCTCTGGGCAACCAGATCAGCAGCATTGCTCTGTTTGAATGTTTCCTTCCAGAAATTAAGCCCTGATGGCCACACCAGCGGGGTTGTGTCACAGCCACATCAAAGCTGGAGGTACAGGGAAGGAATTGTCACTGTGGGTAAACTGGAAGCCAGAGCCTTGGCTCCAAAATACAGCTGAATACCCTGTGAGACACCGGCTGGAGAGGAGGATGGACCTTTCATTCCAAAAAGGATGATTGACAGAAAGGACAGTATAGCAAGTTGCAGAAAAATGAATTTAGAAATACATTGGGCTTGTGTAATAGTACTTAATTGCCATTGATAGTTAACACCCCATCCGCTGCTTTCTTCTAGATACAGGAAAAACTTCAAAAGGTCAATTAAATTAACACCTAATACCTGACAAAGGGATAAATCCTCGTCTCTACAGAAGTGCCAAAACTCTGATAACAAATTAATAGGCCTATTAAAGTTATTTGTTGCTGACCAAAGGCACCCCAAATTGAGCGATCATTGAAATACATGAACCAGTTAAAGAAAAAAAAAAGAGACATAACTCTATCCTGAGTTACCACTTTTAGAATTAAAATGAAGAAAATGCTAGAAATCTGTGTATTTCTGAAATATTTATTTCAGGGTATGTAGCATACTGTTTTCTCTCTAAAGTAATTGTAAGGCAGCACGGCCCTAGAGACATCCCAAAACAGCTGTACGTGCTGGACAGTAATTTAGTGTAGCACAATCTGCAGTTTGTTTAAGATCCTGACATTAGGGATGATATGTTCTTGTCATTATGCTCTTAAAAATAATGCTTGCTCATCTGTGCTTAGAATTTCTAGATGGAAAATTTTCACTGGAATTTAGCTCTTTTTTGCATTTTACTGAGATTTCTGATGTTTGTGGGTATTTCAACACCCAGTGGAGCCTGTGTGCCCACGTTGAGAAATGCAGGTGAGACCTAGTATTTCCAAAAACCAGACACCTGTAAGTCCTGGGAAGTCCCATATCTGAGAAAATCTCTTGGCTGCTGCGTTGACTCCCGGAGCCCTCCTGTTTGAAAATGGGGCTGAGCTTCCACGCTGCAGTCCTCTGAGTTGGCAATGGTCCTGGTGGCAGCTGCCTGGGTGGCCTGTCCCCAGGAGAGCAGGTTTGTGTTCCTCTGTGGCTCTTGCTGGTTGGGACCATCTCCTGGTGAGCTGGGAAGCTGCTGTGGCACGGGACTCACCTTGCTCCAAGTCGGGCATGCAGATGTAGGTTTAGATGCCTGACTTTAAGCACTTTGGTTTTCAACAGGGCCACCAAACAGGGCTGTTTCAACAGGGCTTTTCAAAAAGGCTCTGCATGATGACAGCTTTTAGGCACTGATGCTCGTGACTGTGTTTAAACAGGAGGTAGGGAAAGGAAGCACCATTTCCCATTTCAAATCCCCTAAATCATTTCTCACAGATGCTTGTGGTTTCATAAGCAGCCTGTTCTCAGAGAACCTCTTAGAGCCCTCTGCTGTGAGGACAGGCTGAGAGAGTCAGTCTGGAGAAGAGAAGGCTCCAGGGAGACCTTAGAGCCCCTTCCAGTCCCTAAAGGGGCTCCAGGAGAGATGGGGAGGGACCTTTCACAAGAGCACATAGTGCTAGGATGAGGGGTAATGGCTTCAAACTGGAACAGGGTAGATTTAGATGAGATCTGAGGAACAAATTTTTCACTCTGAGGGTGGTGAGAGCCTGGCCCAGGTTGCCCAGAGAAGCTGTGGCTGCCCCATCCCTGGAGGGGTTCAAGGCCAGGCTGGATGGGGCTTTGAGCAACCTGGTGTGGTGGGAGGTGTCCCTGCCCCGGGCAGGGGGGTTGGAACTAGGTGATATTTAAGGTCCCTTCCAAATTAAACCATTCTATGAACAGGAAAGCAGAGGCTCCTGCATTGCACCGAGAGCATCTTCCTAGTCCTGCTCTTTCAGTGCCCCTCTTGGTCTGAGTGGATTTTCCCAGTGTCCCAAACAGAAGATGAAATTAGCTGCTCTTTTTATTCTCCCTCAGCTTAACTTTTTCCTCTTTTCTGTTAGCTCAGCAGAAGCTGTTTGGTGCTCAAACAGATGAGCTGCTCAGTTGTTGGGAGCTCAGGAGCTTGGGGGGACTCGCTTCTTCAGAGGAATTGAGAGCTCTCATGTCAATGGGCTTGTAGTGTCCTTAACAGACGTATTTTGTTGTTGTTGTTGCTGCTGTTGTTTTAAAATTGATTTTAAGAAGCTGTTCTTGCCTAGCTATTGATTTCAGAGCCGCTTGTATGACAGTGGAGGCCAGAATAGTATTTTGGAAACAGGTTCTTAGTTGGCTCCCATTGCCATGTCTTACTGGGCATGGAGCACTGCAAAACGTATGTCCAGTTCCAGGGTATGTAAAGGTAAAATAAAAAGGAATAATACACAGGATCTGGTCTATGATTCTATTGGGTAAATAAGGTTGAAAGGAATATTTCCGAGGATCTGTCAGTCTGTGCTCTTCAATCCAAGCCCTGACATCAAGATCTGGTCCAGATTCTTGAATATGCAGCAGCCTTTATGGCCCGATGATGTTTCCACTGACAAGGCACCGGCAAATACTTCCCGTGGTTGAATTTGCTCACACCTTCAGCGTCTCTCCAGGTACAACCCTAAATATCTGTGTGGAAAAAGGTAAAATGACTCACGCCATAATGCGCAGATAGAGCATGACTGGATCATCTCCCATCTGCCTGTCTACTTTCCTTGCCTCTCTCGCTGTAGTACTTAAGAACATGATGTCACTGGAGTCATCTGCCCATTTATTTATGGGTGTCTCTATTCGTCAGTCATTACCATAATATCCAAGAACCAGAGATGGGCGACTCCTGTCTGTCTGCCCATGTCTGACAGATTTCTCCAAGCCCGTCGACATAAAAGCTAACCACTTGAAAGGCTGATGTGTCCTTTTGGATCTCCAAGGTCACTGAACCTGAATATCTGCGTGAATCGTCTTTCCAGTGCCGCAGCTCAGAGCAGGGTTGCTTCGAGCAGGAATGCTAACGCTCGACATGGGGAGAGGGACCAGATTTTTAGGCTACTGTGTGCTGTGGGTCTGCTGCAGGGCTTGAAATATGCTCTCGGGTTTTTTCCTTGTTCCTTTTTCTAGCGCTGCGGACTGGCTGCTGGGATGCTGTTCCCTGAAGCCACGCGTCCCAACTTTTCCTCCTTGTCTCTGCAAAGAGAATTAAACGGGAGCAGGACTCCCTCTAACGCTGAGAGGTGGGTTAGAACTCTCACCACTGCAGCTGAGCGCTTAGTTACATAGGCGTTTAATTGAAAAAAAAATTAATTAAATTAAATTACTTTGTTTTACAGCTGTTTCTTTGCAAAGGAAACTGAGGTGGGAATGTTTAATGATGCAGAGTCAGATTTGGAGTTTATGAGTTGGAAGCCAGAGGAAAAGCACAGATGATGTCACTAGGCAGCTGGCTTCCAGGTTCTGTACCCAAAAATGCTCCTGGGTGCTTCCTACTGAAGCGCTGGGGCTCTGAAGTGCTGCCGTGGGAGGGGTGGGGTTTAGTGTCTTGGAGCCCCAGATGCACGATGAGAGTTGTGGCACCCACATCATTTAAGCTCTATGCAATATTATTTCCAACCCTTCCCAGTATAGGAGATGCTTCCTAGCCTGGCTTGTGGCAGAGGACACCAGTAGCTTTTTTTTGGGATTGTTTCTAAAGCAGGGCTGCCACGTGGGCACCTGCAATGTTAGGTTGATGGTTGGACTTGATGATCTTAAAGGTCCCTTTGAACCTAGACGATTCTATGATTCTCTGATGCTATCTGTGGGAGCTCCCTTGGGAGCCAGCAAAGCTCAAGGTGAGCTCGGGAAGCATGGCTGAAATTTGCAGGTATCACTCTCCGTCAAAGGCTTCTCTGACCATGAGCGTTACCTGAATATGGGGCATTGTAGCCAAAAATGTGGCCAAAACCCAAGTCTCAGCCTCTGTTGCTGAAGTTAGAGAACAAGCAGGAAGGAATCTCTAGAGATACCACGGGGTCCCACAACCCATGACACTTGCATTAGAAGACGGGATTGTTGGACAGACCTTAGTCCCATAGCTGTGCTGGTCTCCTCTGGGATGTACTTGATCTGTCGATGGCGAAAGGGCATCTATTTCTGGGACCATCAGCCAGAGATGTTTTATGAGCACAAGATTTGTCCAGTAGAATTACATGGCCCATTTCCCTTAATATCTGTTTATACCTAGACCAGACTGAAAAGGGCAAATCTGTTTCATGCAAAATTGGGATGTGTTAAAATTTGGTTCTATTCAGGTCTGGAATGAAATGCAAGACAACACAATTCTCCAAGGGAATGAGTCCTTAGTTTTGGGGTCTGGAGTCTGGTGGTCTGAGGCTGGGGGTATCTGGGATATTAATCTGGGGCCAGGTGCTCAAAAGACTTAAAAAAAAAAAAATACCAGGTGGGAAATAGTGAAGAAAACCGATGCGTTTTCTGATGGTAAGGCTTGATTGGTAATTCATTCAGCTGAAGTTCATCTGTTGAGGATTATTATATTTACAGATCAATGGAGTCCCTGAAATCCTCCGATTTGTTCACCAACATCTTCCCTTGGGCAGCTCTATGAAATGTACCGTCCTACTAACACGGACAGAAATTACCCAGGTTATGAACTCTGAGGTTTCGTGGATTTATTTTTCCTTTGGCTCAAGATTAAGTACAAATACAGGTATTGAGGAATTTGCTGGTTTCAGAGTTATTCATAACAGGCGTAGGCGGGAAACAGTAGTGGTGGTTTTGCAGAAACTCTCCACTGAAATTTCCCTGGTACAGGTATGTCACTGGAGAAAAAATTATTAAATAGCCTCCTCTAGTGGCAAATGTTTTATTGGCTTTTTTTTTCCGAGCGGTTGACTCATGCTTTTTCCCCTAATGAGGGAAGTAGGCCAGAATGATGTCTGCAAAATAAGTAGTGAGAGGGGTTTTTTTGTCCGATAGAGGTTTTTTCTTGTTCTTGTGGTAAATGCTCTGAGCATCTTTTATTAACAAACCTTTTCCTATGTGATCAGCTCCTCACCTGGATATAAGCATAGTGCTGGGACAGTGTTTAATAATGAGAATAAAGGCCTAAGGGGTGATAGTGGCACATCCTGTCTGTGGAATGGACATTTGGGACCCAAAAATTTTGAATTTTGTGCTCTGATCAAACTTCTTCAAGGCATTAATTTACCTGGTAAGGATGGAGACTTCCATCTCCTTTATACCTGTGCAAATACAGTAAAACTTCTTTGTCATCACATCAGGAATTCTCAGGTATGAACATGATCTCAGTCCACTTGTAAAGTGTTTGGTTTTTTTTTTATTGATGTGCATTTAGGGAACTTCAGGCTGACTTCCAAGGATGTCTGCTCACCCTTCTCTCTCCAGGGCTTAGGTCAGTATTTTCAGGAGTTTATTTTCATGAGTTATCACAGGAATATAAAATAATGGTGGTTTGCACTGTTATAAAATATGAGCAGAAATGAAGAATAAAACGTAAAGGATTAGACCCAACCCCAAGTTTATGTCAAATTAAATGACTTTCAACCCATTCTTTTCCTCTGGTAAATAGTGAAATCATGATTTTATTAGAGCAAATTTATTTAATTATCATAAATGAAATTACTTTTACGAGCACTGATATGTGTATTGATTTTGGCCATAAATCTTGCAGGCTGCTGAGAGA
>JAHREE010000532.1:890638-915497 GCA_033628505.1 Tringa tobata | reverse complement strand
GGCACCGAAGTCTATTTTTCTGTTTTACTCTGGCTGTTTGCTGAGCGTGGTTAATCCCCAGCTCTGTTTGCTGGGCTGTAGCCACGCAGAGGGATCGTGCCAAGTCCCCTTAATCCCGTGTAGTGGCGGGTCATTTACATTTGCACTGCAAATGTACCTTTGACTGCACCGTGGGTTTTCGTTGACATTAGCATCCTCAGCTGCCCTCCTCCCTGCCTGCCCACTTCTCATTGTGAAACACAACCCTGAAGTCAAAGGAACCACTGAGAGAACAAGGTCTCATTTCTAGTATCCCTATTTAGATTAAGTCCGACTTTTAGTTTGATAGGTGTCTAGGCATCCTGGGCAGAGCTCAGAGATTCACTTTGGTTGTAGTTTTTGGTGTTTGCATTGATTAGGGGTAGTTCTTCGTGTGGTCTCACAGAATTCCATGAACAGCATCTTCCTTGAATCTTTTCATATCTGTGAATTTAACTGGTGACAAAATTAACTGGTGACATCCCTCTATTTTCCCTTTAGTAACAATGGTCATTTTTGTTTCTTTATTAGAAGGCTATGTTTTCTCACGTTTATTCTTTTATTCTTCTTGAACCTGATGGCCTTGTCATGTTTTTGTGTTCCAAATTCATATTTTTAAATACTCTTCCCAAATGTGGGTGTCCATTTCACGTTGATCTACTTTTCCAAAGAAAGTTCTCACCCAAATCCTCAATGATCTTGGGTTTATCACCAGGCCAATTCTGGGTTTGATGTTTTGCCCTTTACAATAATTGCAAGAAAGTGTCTTGGTGGGCAAAACCTGGCTCACGTCTTTTGTCAATGTGCCCAGGGAATGGACAAGGGCTGGTAAGGAGCATCTGCCCCTACTTCACCTGCTGGGCAAAAAAGTTACCAGAATTGCAGTTATAGCACCATTTTTTTAAGCCCTTCTAACACTTCTTTTGCTGATAATGGTCCTTTCAGCAAGGGATACGGTCTGACAGTCTGATGCATGGGAAATTAGCTCTATATTTCCGGCTGGATTCTTGGTTGATGTGAATGAGTCCCAAGAGAGCTGAGCTGATTTATACCAGCTGAACACTCACCTGTTCAAGGGATGCCAACAGGGAGTCTGGGGAACAGATCAGCTCAAGTAAATGACATCCATCTACACATCCTGAGGGTTTCCAAGCCCTTACAGAGATGTGTTCCTGATTGGGATTTGTCAGGAGCTGACAGATGGCAACATGGGACTGATCAGGAGCACAGGGCCCACAAAGCACTGTCAAATTCCTGAAGCAAGAACAGGGGGGGGAAATACTTAAATTGTAGATAACTATAACAGGTAGTTGCACCGTTTCCAGAGAGAAACGAAATCAGCATTGACGATGCAACGTAACGAGGAGTGAGAATATTGTGGTTTATGTCATGATCGTTTGCTTTGGGTTTTATTGCGACTCTTGCCCTTCAGTCCTGCTGTGTCTGTGCAGAATGATTTCCTTCAGATTGCATTGCCGGAGGCTCATTTGGTAAATGGTCTGAAAAACACCCCACTACCGTGTCATCCCCCTTCCTCACCCCGCGCCGCTGTCGGTGCCTTGCACCTGATAGTGCCTTTTAGCCTGAAAGGCTTCCAAAACACCGCGCCTGATAAAGAGGCCATTAAGTCCACGGCGATTACCCCACTGGTAAATAGGTAAATAAGACATCTGGCTCGCGGGAGGATAAATGGAGGCTCAGCTAAGTGCTTTCCCACACTCGCACAGGAAAGCACATTAGGGCTAACACACCAGGTGTCCCATTTCCATGTATCTTGCACTAAATTGCAGTATTAAATCACAGTTCCTTTGCCTTTTAACGACCGTGGTGAACTCTTGTATTCTGTTCCTTATAGTATATTTTTTAGGTATGGCCTATGCAGGAACAGAATTGATTTAGTTGATTCAGAATGTCCTACGTAGAGAATGTGTCTTATGTAGAAAATATGTCTTATTCTCCTTATAATGTGTAGAGAATAGGTCTTAGCCACACTCCACTACAGAGCTTGGCAGATGGAGAATATCCGTGGATCCAGTTTGCTAATTTGTTGAGCTTTGGCTTTGGCCTTGCCTCTTCCCTCTGCCAGGATGGGGATTCAGGTGTCTGACCTCAGTGGTAGTCTGGTTTGCTTTTGATCTGGTGACTGTACTTCAAGAACAAGGTGGATTTGCTCTGTGAGAGGATCAGTGATATCTAATAAATCTGCAGAGAACAGATACCTGTAGTTGGCTGCCAGAGTTTATAGACAGTTTGCGGCGTCTGTCAGGCAGAGCAAAAATAAGATCTTTAATGTAATGATAAAAGCTCCTCAGGGACAATGCAGCAACTCAGCTAAGCAGAAAAAAAAAAAAAAAAAAAGATATTATGTTAAAATAAATATATAATTATCTACATTTGTTTTAGAAGTGCATTAAAATTCCTGGACGGCGGGGAAGGGAAGGGCTGCTCGCCCTGCTCTGCACAGCCTGTGCCTCCTCTGCACACCGGGTGGGAAACGCGTGTCCTGGAAGAGAACACCACGTTTGAAATGCTTTTACTATTTGTAGCCAGTTTCCTACCAAAGTCGAAGGGAGTTCTGTGACTCCAGCTCCCAGGCTGAACCCACCCTCACAATTGTGTTTGGAGGGACCTTGCCAGGAGCCGTTGGAAGATGCGGCTCTTCCTGCTGCTTGGTGCTTGAGCACCCTTTTAAAATGAAAACACGGGGTTTGATTCATCCCTTCTTAAACCACTGTCGTGCTGCTGCAAGATGACTTAAACAGTGCTACGGCACTGCTGCCTTACGTAACCACACAATGAATCATGCCCTTTTGTATTTTAAGATGGCTTTTAATTTATCTTATTATTCTTTCTATGAACGACCGTGCCTTTCGGATGACCACCATATATGCTATGCTTGAGTTTCTTTAGGTTTCATGCCCTCTGAATTCCTTGTGTTCTTTCCTTGTCTGCAACAAAAGAGTGAAAAATATTTTAGGGATGTTTGTCAGGCGTGTAGTCCTAGGGCTATTGCTTTCTCATTAAAGTGACTGTGATGTGACGGAGGAGGCTCACGGTGATACAGAGCAGCAGCTGAGTGAAGTTCATTAACGGGAAGGCGTGTATGTAGGTGAAGAGAATTGGATGTACTGCTTGAATTCTGCATAGGCTGAAATATAACCCAAAATGCAGCAAATGTAAAAAAAGAGAAACGGACCTGAGAACATCTAGCCACGGATTTTCCGTGAACCATCATGTCAGAGTTTTTAAAATCATTTAATGATCATCAGTGAAATGTGTATTTCTCCTGTAGAACTTTTCAGCCCGTGTAATTGTGTGCTTGTTTAGCCTGGATGCATTGTCAGAAACAGTAAAATTAAATATGTGCTGCTCATTGCATCCTTCTGGCCGGTCTCAGGGGCCATGCAACTCGGCTTTTAAAGAGTGTTTTCCATCTTATCTTCTTCTGGGTTCCTGTGATTTGCCAAGGCGTTTGATTTAATGGTGTCATAAGCGAGTAATCTTACAGCTTCTCCCAGCTTAGATAGAGTCCTTGTCTAAGAGTAGTCCTTTGCCCTGACCACGTGTACTAGGGCCTTCCTGCAGCCTTTCAACTCACTTACTGGAAATTCAGGGCATTCAGCCTCTTGTAGGATGGCTATTGGGAAGAATGCTACATGGCAGAGTTGTTTATGCTTGCTTTGTTAGCTGTTCTAGGATGTCCAATATGTTTTGAGTTAATAGAGCTACTGTACGTGGCTTAATTTCACCATTTCTTGTCCGATGCACTTGGTACAGAGTTAGCACGGGTGTAAGGAGCACTGTGATATAATACCCTCTGCTGAATTTTATATATAATTTACCCTAAGAGAGCATTCGGGCAACATTGTCCTCTGTATGTAAAATAGATTGTCATATGTAAGTTTGGTACCTGCACAGAAAGTAAATATTGTATGAAGCATGCACGTCGATTATAGCCAAGAGAAGTGAAATGCGATTAAATTCTCAGAGCGATTCAAAAATTGGTTTTGGTGAGTTGGAGAGAAGAGAAGTTTGTGCATATTTTAATACTGAGCAGTGCAGTGGAGACCTGCTGTAGCTAATGGGAATGGCTGGGGCATTTATAATGAATTACTGGCAAAGAGCATTTTTCCACCTTGGGGAAATAGCACAAACCAAGAGATAGGGGAAATAATCAAAAGCTTCATCTAGTTAAATTTGCATGTCAGTATAAATCATTTTTTTACCATAAATGCTCAAGTGCAGGCTATACCTTAATATAGTTCGTTCTCTTCGTTGACGGCGTCTCAGATAGAGCTGCAGCACATTTTTCTTGCTTTATACTGGATAAACGTGCAACACACTCATGGTGAGGAGGGCTGTTCTGGTCCTGCTGCGACCCAGCATCGCGCTGACAGCCCAGATTGTTCCCACCACCCCGCTGCAAGGGTGGGAGAGGTCTGGGATGAGTGCTGGGACAGGAGCATGTTCTAAGGAGGCTTCCAGGCAGTGTAGGACCAGCGCCAGGTGATGTATGTTTTTCTGATGCCTTCACCCGTGGACTCTGCTCTAAATTATGCTGGCAAACAGTTGTCCTTCGGTTCAGTCTTACAGCCGTGTGGCAGCACAGAGGTGGGTTCTGGACAGTGCCTGGTGGGGTGGAAGCCTGGTGGGTCTCCATGCAGCATCACAGGCTCCGTGATGGTTTTGGGGTTGGCTGTGAGCCGGACTGTGCCTGGCAGTGTGGCTGCAGAACCTGCTGCTCACAGACTTGTCTCCCACTTGCCAAAGGGACCAGCAGCCTGTCGCTGAGCTGGCTGTGGCTCTCGGGCCCCGTTCTGTGGTGTGGGACATCCCTGGGGGTCGGGTCCCCAGGGAGGCAGAGGGGTTTCCTGCAGCAGGTCTTCCTTAATGAGATATGTGCTGGTCTTACTTAATGATATGTGCTGTTGCTGAGTGGTGGGGCGGGGAGATGGGTGCTGTTCTGTTCAGGTGCTTGTCTCTGCTGGGACCAGTGTGATCCCAGATGTCAGGAGACGGACTGCCTGCTGTCTCCAGCAGAGAAGGGGAAAAGGCATCACCCTCCCAAGGGAGAATTATTACAAGACTCAGCAAGCTGAAAGTCTTGGAGCAGTTTCAATGTCCTATGAGATAAATAATACACACGTGAAGTAGATAAAAGACTTAAAGTGCATCCACTCTCTCTGTTAGTTGTTTGCTAATCAATGCCAAAGTCCTCGGGTGAAAAGACAGAAAGTTTTCATAAGCTCAGATGTTGCTCAGAGCAGAAGGTTGGGGCTCAGCAAGCTCAGAAATGGGGCTGAAATGGCAATGTAGCTCATAAGGCCCAGTTTTTCAGGCTGTTGGGCTGCTCACCAGGGTCACAGTGACACAAAACCAGCCTGATGCCAAAAAAAAACAAACCACCCTGCCTTGGCAGAACTTGGAGCTGGACCCAAGTTTGATAGTTTGGCACCTGGATCACACACCGCTTGCTTCCAGCATCGCGGCTCGGCCTCGTGCCAGCAAACAAGGAATACTGAGTTCCAGGACTTCCAGGCTACTCACAACTCTCCACCCTGACGTCGCAAAGCCTGTTTGACGAGCCAGGGTTGTAAGATAAGGACTGGAGCAGAGCAGACCCAGGGTTGTAAGATAAGGACTGGAGCAGAGCAGACGGCGTGAGTCGCAAAGTGCGAGAACAAGAGCGCTGCCAGGTTCTCGGCGTGTGCAGTTGGGATTGTGTGTTCACACCACCCAAGGATGGGTCACGTTGCTTTGATTCGGCAGAGCCAGAGAGGAACGTGCCGCTTTTCTTTCCTAAATATGTTGTGGGTGCTACATGTTGTGAACGTGGCACAGATGCCCGTTGGGTGATACGTGTGCCTGCTCCCTGCAGGACTGGGCTTTTTTTTTTTGCAGTTTGCTGGGAAAATAAGTATATTAGTATTTATGTGGATTTTTGAGTTATTGGGGTTGGTTTTTTTTCCAGCTATGTATGAAATATCTTCAAGATCAGAAGCAAGATAACTTCCCCAACTTAACCTGTTTTTGTTCAGAATGCGGCTTAATTAAAAGAAAATGCCATTGTGAAACCCCAGCTTCTTTCCTGCGCTTGCCTTTCCTTCTAGAAAGCTGCCTGCCTTCCCATCTCCTGCCCAGAAGGGCTTCCCCTCCCTCTCGTGCTGCAGGTTGAGCTAATGAGCAGCTCTTGTCACAGTGACTCAGCAGCGCTTCTGCCTCGTTAGGCTCGCTCCGTAACCTGCCGAGGAGATGGCTCAGCCCCACCAGCTGCTGGCTGGAAACGCCCCTGCCAGGACGAGCATCTAAACAAAGATGCCAGAGCAATTAAAGGCAGGTCTCCAAGGACTCCCCGAAACCAACAGGAGTGGGTTGGGGCTGGAAAACAAACTCAAAACTTGAGTGGAAACTCGCCCAGGATGACACTGAGGCACGAGGATTCGTCACGTTTCCTAAACCCACAGAAAGTGTTTTTCCCCTCAGCACACCGTTGGGCTGGGGATGCTGAGGATGCCATGATTTTTATGAGCTCAAATATCATTCAGGCAAACTCTTGACAGAAAAATGCTGCAAAATACAACGATGTCGTGTTTGCCTTAGAAATGTCCTGAAATCACAGCTGGGGAAGTGTGCTGGGGAAATAGAGGGATATAATTCCCTTTTTTTAATACTGTCCCATAGGCATCTGCAGTTAGCCAGTGGCAGCCCAATGGCTTGAGGAAGATGTGGCCCTCACCAGTCAGTCCTGTTGCTGCATCCCATTGATGGTTTCTTTATGGGTCAGTTTTGAGGAGGCTATTGGTGCTTTGATGAGAAATAGCCAAAAGTGTTAGTTAACATTGGTTAAGGATTTGCAAGGAAAAAAATAGTGGTTGTGGTGAGACTATGGGACTGGGGTGAAAATGGGCTGCAGGAAAAGCTGACTGAGGAGATAGAAGTGGACCTGTTCCTCCACCTGTTCTTGTGTGTGCCTGTTGCTGCAGGGCAGGACCCGGAGCTCCGGCTGTTGCAGCGATGCCAGGACCAACAAAATTTGGCACCTCCTGTACTAAAAGCAGGTAAAAGGCAGTTTAGTTCCCCAAAATGACTATCCATCAATCCAGGCTGGCATCAGGAACAGATCTGTAATGTGGGGGTATTTGGAGTGACTTGATTAAACACATTTTTGTGTCTTTTTATCTTCATGTAGCATGCAGTTGTGACAGTGCTAAGAGGAAGCGAATTCAGTTCTGCTTCTACTTGGCAGCCCCGAGAGAAATGTTTACTGCTTTCTGGCCATTTACATCCTCGCAAACCCACTGAAAGGATCCTTTTCCTGGCAGAACTTTTATTGCAAGTGATGAGGTGCGAAAACTGAGAATCCAGCTCGACTGTAAAAGTTCAAATTGCATTTGCAGTGTTGTCAGTCAAGAGGCATAGAATCATAGAATGGTTTTGGTTGGAAGGGACATTAAAGACCATCTAGTTCCACCCCCTGCCCTGGGCAGGGACATCTCCCACCAGACCAGGTTGCTCAAAGCCCCATCCAGCCTGGCCTTGAACCCCTCCAGGGATGGGGCAGCCACAGCTTCTCTGGGCAACCTGGCCCAGGCTCTCACCACCCTCACAGCAAAGAATTTCTTCCTAATAGCTAGTCTAAATCTCCCCTCTTTGAGTTTGAAACTACTACGCCTCATCCTATTGCTCCACCCCCTGATAAAGAGTCCCTCCCCAGCTTTTCTGTAGGCACCTTTTGAAATGTCTAAGCAAAACTGATGAGGAGTCAGTGGGCAAGAAAAAGGAGTCGTTACCCCCAAGATTCTGAGTTTTGTGGTTGCTTTTGGGAGCTGCAGCACCACTGAAGGGGGTTTCCAAAGGATACTCCATTATTTCAGTCACAGGGAGCCTGGATGCCATCCTCCTGGCATGGCTTCTCAGAGCTGAAACCAGAGACACCTTTCTGAGTCCTAGAAAGCAGGATAAACCTGGTGATAACAGAAGCAAGGGCAAAGGAAACAGCAGAGTTGTCATATTTAGATTGTGTCCTTGAGGCCTTGGTTTCAGAAACTAACTTTTCCATATAGAAGCTTGAAGGTGGGCCTGCTGAGTTCCTGGATGGAAAAATCCAAAAAGGGTCTGGGAAAGAAAACAAGTCAGCTGAATAAAAATTTTATAAAGAAACTTGCACTTCCAGACTGAACTGCTTTCATTAAACAATCTAGGATTAACAAAGGAATCCAAAATTTAGAATGGATTAGGGAGTCTTTGGATATAATGCCAATATAATAGCTTTTACCAGCAGATTGGATGGCTTAAATAATTGAACAGATAAGACCTTTCATATTTTACGTTCTGTGGTTGCTACAGGTGCTAGCACATTGTTTTTCATTTTTGTAATTTTACCCACACAGCACTGAATATTGAGCGGTACGGTTCTTCTAAAATTAAATCCACTGGGGAGCTAAGGAAAACAGGCATGATAATTGGTGAAGTACAGTTCTGTTTATTTAAAGCCTCGGGAGGTATCTAAAAATCAGAGCGCTGGGTTCAGAAGCACAGCACAAGAGGCTGTCTGCTTTATGAAGGCTGTCCCCTTTCCTTACTCTGATGACTTCGAATGCACGTTAATGAGGGAGACAATTTAGAGCCTCCATCCTCATCCCCAGGGCATTTTCAGATGGTAAAAATCCTGTTATGAGATACCAGTGTTCTTCTTGAACCCAAGTGTTGGTGCGACTGTGTTGGTGGGACCTTGCATTTGAGCTGACTGGGAATGGGCAAACCTCAAAGAACTGGTGAGGGCACATTTTCTCAAACAACAACTCCAGAACCTAATGTTTTACCGAAATGGGTCTAACAAATTGAAAAGTGTGGGCTCTTCCTCACCCTGCCAGTACTCGCAGCCTCCAACTAAACTGGAAGACGTGCTGTATTTTTTAAAATGAGGATATCTCCTGGAGCTGGTTCACAAATGAGAAGCAGAGTTTCATACACAGGAAGGTTTCGGTTCAGGTTTTAGGCAAAAGTTCACATCAATTCTCTTTCTGTTCTTGTTATTTCACACCAGTGTGCTCAGATCTAGAGGAGCATCTGCTGCCAGCTGAGCCATATTGACACTGGCAGAAGGCACAGTAAGCTCAGAGTAAATAAGTGAATGATCTGAAACAGAACAAAAAGCCAAAGAAATTCTAATAAGTGGAATAGACACAGTTCGAAGTGCGGATCTGTTCCCTTCACCTGATGAACTAAGAGTTTAATGGGCTTGATATTGCAAACCCTTTCTCATGTAAGTAATCCTTACTCAAGCAAGCAGTTTCATTGACTGCCTGCCAGAGGAAGAATTAATTTATCTACGATTTTCAGGATCTGGACAAGGCAGCCATTGATTTGCAATATGAAGTTTCTGTCCGATTCAAAAATGAACAGAGCTTTAAGGAGGCCAGTGAAGCTTAATGACCAAAATAAGTCCCCTCTTGCCTGGAGGCTGGTCCCAAGGCCTGGAATGGTTATCAGGAAAAGGGAGAGCAGAAGACCTCGGTCCTGGATGCCCAGAGGGTTTGTTCGGTCTCATGAGCAAGACTTGAGCTCTTGGCTTGCAGCTTCTTCTGGAGCTGAATGCCCATTTGGAGCCACGCAGTAGCTGGACTGCTAATGCCTTCCTACGAAATAGTTCAGCAAGTGCAGAACCAGGTGGTGTCCTCTTCAGAAGAAACAATCCCTCTTTTGGAGCGTCTTGCACTTTTTTGGACGTTTGCTTTTAGGACCTCCAGTGTTCCGTATGGAAATCTCTGGTTCTCCAGGTGCGGGGGAAGGCGAGCAGCAGGCTCTTTCTGCAGCACCAGGAGCCTTGTGATGAGGCTCACCAGTCTCCACCACGAACCCTCTTCCGACGCCTGGTGTCACGGACGAGCGAGGCTGACTGCGTCTGTGTTATCACCGTTGGGCGTCGTGAAGCCGGAGCCAACTTCACTCACCTATTTTTGAAAAATCTTGACTTTAATTTATGCTTTAGCTGCCTCTGTGTGCAACAAAGCTTTAACGTGTGTTCTAGACTGAGAGACTGGGAGCTTGCTCCATGGGCAGTAGAATTCGGCACAGGCTTCCTCAGGCATTTTCTTGGGGAAATTATTGCAGCTGCGGTAGAAAAGACCTGAAAGAGCTTTATGCAAATTGTTGATTTCTACCACATTAGTTAATTGTTTCCCGAATTTGCATTTCTAATCAGCAAGATGCCGAAAAGCACCTGTACTCTCTAAGCGTTGCACTAACAGTTTATATTTCCTTTAATTATGCTTGTAGGAACAATACCAGAATGGCAAGCATTTATTACAACTTTAATTGTAAAAGTTATTTTACAATTAAACTATAAATAATATTTTTCTTCACGAAATTCTGTCCAGCAGCAGTGGCAGGGAGAGGGTATTTCCTACTCATCAACCAATAGCCATTGCCCTGATGATGCATCTTCCTGAACAGCATCAATTTGATGCACTAAAAGCATCTGTTTTTGCATCGTTTCTATCGTCGAGCCCAGGCAGTACTATGTTTACAGGCCACACAGTAATTTCCCCATGGTGAATCCCTGAAGATCTTGAAATTTTCAGCTGAGCAGGAGGAGGTCTTGGTCTGAAAATGGCTTGGGAATATCTGTACTGAGGAAACCAACCTCCTTTTGTGCTGTTAACTGAGAAGATGAGTACAGTCACCCTGGCTTGGCCGTGAATCATCTGATGAAGCTTCATTTACTACCCAACGGCAAACCCTCTGCACTTGCAGCCCTTCATTTTATTATCACAGGGATGACAGTAAAAGAAGACAAGTGATTTTTTTTTTTCCCTCTCATTTAATACCAGGCTTTCTGTTGTCGAGCTGTTTTGTTTCCCTCTGGCTCTGACAGTCTTCTAAACAGCAGTTGCCTCTCTTACAAAACAATTGGAGTTAATGTGGGTAATTGTGATAGTTATGGCCTTTGCTTTTTGATATAGCAATTATCTAATCTGTACTTTTTTACTGAGTCAAGCGATGTTGGTAAAATTATGTTGTCATTAGACTGATGGCTCTGGAGACCATTTGATACAGTAAGGCCAAATCCAAACATCTCTACTCTTTTTCAAAACAAATGTTGAGTAACCTAAAATGGAAGGTTTCCTGTGCCTTAGACCTGCTCAGGTTTTACCATCCACGTACCCACTTTGCTGTGTCAGCTGCAGCAAGGTCACACACGTGACAAAGAGAAGAGTTTGGTCCTTTGACTGCTGTTTTGGCATCTTTAAAGCTCTGTTGGTAGAGAGTCTTGTGAGGTTTTACAGGTCCTATAGTTCTTAAACCCAAATCAAAGCACTTCAAGCTGGAGGTAGAATTCTCCATTTCTGTAGGACAGCAATAAATACAGGGGATCAGTAAACAGCCCAAGTTCCTCTTATAAGTAGAGAGTTGTGTGAGTTTATACTGGTTACTTCAAAAATGGATAAATTCATGTAAAGTGGGTTCACAAAGCTACAGAAAATTTCATTTCTCTCTAATCTTCAAGGTTCTGAAAACCTGATAAAATTTTATTTCCTTGGAAAAGGTCTTCTGTAATAATATTTTTGCATCACTACCAACCTGATACCATTTAGTTTCTTAATGGAATGATAAGGAACATATCTGTTATACAGAAGATATGACATATAAATCCATATAGAGAGAATAAATAGAGATGGACAACACCCAAAACTTTAAGGTGGTTTGTGGAGCTCTGTGTAGTTATAAACTGGAACCTGGAATAAAATTTCAGCTGAGATTTGGGGCAGGGAGCAGGGAAGCTCCCAACAAACAAACAATAGAAATAGGGATGTGCCAGAAGTCAGGGCTTTTCTCCAAGTGCCAGTCTCTCCAAATGTAAAATTTTTTGTCTCAGGCTCAACTTGTTTTTAATACAGCTTACTTGGTTTTGTTTTGTTTTTTTTTCTTTTCCTTTTCCAAGGAAAGGAAAGTTTTATCTTCATGGCATGAATTTCAATTCAAGATTCATTTGGTCTTCTTGACTCTTTCGACACTTTCTACTGATGTGGAGATACTAGTCTGTTGCTCGCATTGGTGTATGAGATTTGGAAGGAGGGAATTTTGCCCCTAAGGCTATCTGCACCGTTTCTGAAAGACTGGGTGTGAATAACACTTTGCTATGGCTAGTTAGAAGCGGAGTGTTCTGCTTGAAAAGTTACATGAATGCAGGCCAGCCATCACCTGATAATACCGGTAACTTCTTGAAAGCTTCTCCCAGTCTATCACATAGAAGCTACCATGCCCATTCAGTAGATGTTTTTATGACAAAGCTAGTATTAAGGCCAGGCTGTATTTTTTTGAGTTAATTGGGATAATAAGAGTAGAGAGTTGTATTTCTGCTTAGAAAATCCAAGGTTTTTGTGATTTACAGTCACAGGGATCATTCCCACCCACATCCAGACTCCATCAACCTCATTCCAAGGCTATAACCTTGCCTGCCAAGTCCCACCAAGGGTTTGTTTTTATGGTCAAGTGATAAATGATAGGGGATTGCAGCTGGAATAGTGATGGTCAGACACTCAGCAGCTGCCGCAGCCCTTTTCTGATACCAGCAGCTCTGGGAAGGCCCCCTGATTAGAGCTGTGTCCTCGGTCACTGCTTCAGAGTGTGCTGTTGGTGCAGGAAGGGTTGCACTGGGATGTGCAAACTGAACTGGAACCATCCCGAGGGAGTGTGTGGAGTGGTACATTTCAAGCTCTCCCGGTGCCCACCTCTCCAAGCCTTTATTTTGCATGCTGTGTTTTTCTCTCAGAATTCATGTCACTTAGGATGTTTTATCCTGGCATTGTGTGACACAGCATATTGCAGCACGCACAAGGCAAAGAGCGCTGCACCCAGCGGCGGTTCAGCTCGAAGGAGCTCATTCCATTCCTCAGCGTGACTGATAAGCCACCATCCGTTCAGATGTTGGGTACCTCCTCAAGCATGAGGGCACTGCCCCTTGCAGAGTCTTCGGCTGCTCTTGCAGAGCCTCCTGTTGAGTTTCCCTGATGTTGAGAGCCACGTTGCCCAGGATGCTGCGTCGGCTGGAAACTACGTGTTATAAGGTGTGAGCCAGGCTCCTATAATTCCTGCTGGCTCCCAGAAAAGCATTGCCGTAGAGGAGGTGAGGTGGGATATAACCTCTGAGTCCTGATGGCCTGATCTCTTCTCACAGAGGCTCCTGATGAAGGCAACTTCAGTATCTTCAGTCTCTTCTCCAATCTGATGAAACAGCTGGTTTACATCATGCCTAATGTGCAAACAGCTCAGAAATTGGCTTGCATCAAAATCTGACATCTCAACAGCTCGGGCATTATTGAAAAAGGAGGTGGGGAAAGATCTGAGATTAGATTGGGAGCTGAACGTTGCAGCCAGGCAATCTTTTCTCTGCTGAGCCAAAGCAAGCCCCAAATGTCCATGAGCCAAGTCTGTTCTCATGCACTTAAACCCACATAGGTCTTGTAGGACAGAGAGAGAGAGAGAGAGAAGAACTGGTTAAAAATAGCTGAACTCTTCCTGTTCGGTTTGGCTGCATCCTGGGGAAAGGATAAGAGCAGTAGTAATACTTTCATGTCTCCTGCTTTTTAAATCTCTGAACATGAATCACTGAGACCGCAGCGCGCAGAAGGATGAAATGCTAGTGCTTGGCCAAGCTACGGCCTGACAGTGGCAAAGCCAGTGCTAACTCCAGTGAGGTCAGGTTTTCTAGCTGATATTTTCATTTGCAGGGCTGTGTTTGTAAGCATTTGGAAAGAGGTGAGGCGTGCCCTTCTCCACCAGCTCCTTCCCTCTACTCCTTGATCTCCTTTTCTTTTTGTGAGTCTCCCTGAGCACGTGCTAGGGAAGCAACCGCTCAAAAATCCCCACTACTCTTCAAGCTGACCTTTTGCTGGATGATATTATGATCCTTTTGTCCTTAGCAAGCTCCTGGTAGCCCACTTAGCAAACACCTTGACATGCAAACGTGAGGTCAGTTGAAAGTACAATCATTTAAACCTGGAAAAAAGAAAATAGCTCTTTAGAGCCCGGTAATCCATGCACAGTGGAGCTGTTACCACCATGGGGTGGAACGAGAAACCTTTCCTCAGATCTTGGCTATTCTGTAGTGATTTTTCCTCCCTGCCTGAGTGTGTTACAGTGGATGAAAACAAAGGAAGGGGCTGAGTCCAGCCCTCTGCCCCCTTCTGTGTAGCAGGCGCAGTCAGGAAGACTAGTTGAGATCAGGCACGTAGGGATGAGGGAGGACTGGAGATCCACATCCAGTGAAAAGAGGATGGGTATTAGGTGAAAACCTACAGGTATTTTTGTGCCTTATTAAAACTGTTCTTGCTTGGTTTGGGTATTAAGGCTTCTCTATTACTTCAACTGACTCTCCTCCAAATTCTGTGTAATGATTCCGGGAAGATTTGACTGGCAGCAAGCACTGGATATTTACATCTCAGAAGTAACTGCTTTTATTTTATCAGTGGGGTTGGTGATAGGACCTCAAGGACATCTGGTGGGATGTAAATTTAGATTCACCTGTTTGTGTACTTTTCTCCTCTTAAATAAGGCAATTTTCCTATGAAGTGCTCTATAAGAAAAATGTTTGAGACACTATCTGGCCAGTACAACATTTCAGTTGTAATGAATCCTGTTACAAGCAGATGATGTATTATGATTTTTTTACAGCAGCACAACAGTGAAGTGTATTTTGTAGGGCCTTGGAGAGTGCATGTATTTAATAATCGGTATAGAAAGAAATTGCAGATGGTTTAGAAACTGTGGTGATTCAAAAGTTGTGGTTTTATTTAAACACAGATAATTGCCAGCTAAAAAACTTTCACATCTTCTTTTCATCTTTTATTTTCTTCTGTTTTCTCTGAAAGTTAATATAGCTGCTGCAACATGATACCAGACTGCTGAAAAGCAAAAAAGGTGTTTGGGATAATTTTATTTAAATTTATTTCTTTACAAAATATATCAGAGAGAGGTGCATTGGAACAACGTTGCCCTGTTTCCTTAAGTGTATACACTGTGTTTGTGGGTCTGCTTGGTTGTCTGATGATGTATCTGACTCTACTCCTAATAACATTAAAATCCATTAGCTAGTTCTGACAAAATATAGATGACTGGGTGCAGTTTGCAGAGGTACTAAATTCCTGTAATTTTCATGGAATAAAGCAGCTGGGTAAGGAAGAGAGAGCTGACCTGCTCATGGCCAGAAGGAAAGGAACGTTGCAGCGTGGCTCAACTCTCACCAAACCCAGGGGAAGGCACTGGGGAAGCAAGGGTGCCCTCAGGATGGGAACCATCAACACTTGGGCTTTACTAGACACTAGAGAATCCAACTGCTTGGGAAACCCTAGGAAAGGAGGCTCCCTTCAAGTAACTACTTGGTAAACTGCCTCTTTTTAAGGCCCAGCCCTGGAATTTTTAGGGGTACTGGAAATCTCTGGTGTATCGGATGCCGCTGAGGTTATAACCAGGAGTAGTGTCCGTAGCACAGCCATGGTGTTGCAGTTCCTCATGGGAAGAAGGGTCAGTCAGAGAAGTCTCATTGAAATATTGGGTTTGTCCAGAGGCCAGGAGTGCAGTCGATCAGTGTTCTTGGCTCCCTTACCTACTGTACAACAGTATTTAACAAGCAATCTGTATCCAGCAAGCTGATGTATGTGGAAGTTGTTCACTCCTTTGGCTGCCAGAGCTCTACTTATGTGTATTGTTGCTCATAATGCGTAAAAGTGGTAAAAAATCAGGGTTTGGGCAATGTCTGTCATTAAAGAGTGTAGGAACTTGTTAGTAATATTCACCATTATGCAAAGGCTAAATGCTAGCCATAAGTAAAGATTTGGTGTAAGACAGGTGAGGATTTTAATCATAAAAACATTCTTGGGTAATTTATGTGCTTTTAGATAGGAATCTGTGGCCCTGGTCCTATAAGCAGAGGGCTGATAGGACAGCATCGACCTGCAGCATTTCTATTCCAGGGTTGGAAACTGGGAAAACACATATTTGTGTGTGTGCACGTGTGTATTTTAAATGCTTAGCTTTTCCTTTAAACCTAGCAGATCAATCAAAGTACCGTAGCTCTTTGTAAAAGGAAAGATATTCTCATTAATTTTCATCCCCCACATGTAGCTTATTGCATTATACTGAAAAATCTCATCTGAGAAATTCTTTCATAATGCAATATGGTGCAGAATAAAAAATGGGAACCATTTACCCCATGTATCTTTTGTCTTTCAGAGACTTGGACGGTACCATTAGTCTGGTGATTATAGCAAGTGTTTCTTTGCACTAATGCAATTCAGTGAGGGGTACAAACACAATTTGTTGAGCACTGGCTTTGGGTGCTGGGGTGGGGGGTTTGCTCTAAAAATCCTCCAATGGAGATTTGGTATCTTCTTCTGCCCTTTCCACCATCCTTGTTGGAAAATGCCCGCAAGTTTAGATGCTCAGCAGCGTGTATGGTTGGTTAAATAAATGCAACTATCAAATAGGTTCCATTTAAATGTTGGGGGTGTCTATTAAAGGCATGTTCCACCTTCAGTCCTTGGTGCTTTACCTCTGCCCCACTGCTCTTTTCCATTTATATCCCAGTATGTAAGTGTTTTAGCAGCTCAGGGAGCCTCAGCTATCACAGAGAATCGTGGCAGCATGGTGGTGCTGGTGCCTGGCATCCGAGCTGCCCCAGGGGCATCAGCAAATGTTCTGCTGAGCCAGTGGGCAGACATCCCCTGCCTCTGACTGGGTGACATGTCCAAGCCACCACCAGGCAGCAGAGTTCCTGCTGAAATGCAGTCTGGGGGTGACTGAGGTGTGTTTCCCATCAGATGGGGTAAGTTTTCATCCTTCTTGGATGCAAACTAGCATCAGGAATGTGTTTGCTTGAAGAGCAGCAGTGCATATTCCCAAGAATTTTGCATCATGAAAGCCTGGTGCATGCACTGAGCGTCCAAGACGTGTGTGTCCTTGTTCCTGTGCATGTATTTAGTAGATCACTAAACACGGCTCTCCCAGGTGTCTGGGTAACTCTTTGGGTATCCTTTCCCACCCCAGGGACCTGCTGGACCTCAAGGCAGAGCCCAGGGAGCCTCCTCTACCATGAACGCCCAGACAGCCCACAGTCCCCCCTCAGATGCTTTTGAAGCCAGTGCTCTTCTGGGCTGGGCATCAGTAATTCTCCGCGCAGCTTTTATATGTGTAAGAGACTAAAAAAAAATCTATCTGCTGTTCATTACTGTCATTGACCAGTCAGCAACACCAACGTGTCTGTCTGCTGACAGTGCCCTTCCCTGGGATGATAAAACACCATCTAACTCAAGGCAGGGCAGGGTTTATTAACAGAAATAATTATTGATGAAAAAGAAAAGATTAGTCGAGAGAGAATTCTAACCTGCACAGCCTCATCTATCTTTTAGTCTCTTTTTCCTTGATATTTTCTGCTCCAGGAGTAAAAACTTTAATGTAAGCCCTACATTTTTGCATGCATGCATATTCAGGGTTGTAAATGAAAGGAGAGTGACAGTTTTGCATTTAGTAACTTCACACCCACACACCTCTTTTCTTTCTAATGCTGACACTTCAGCCTTTGAAACGGCTCCCAAGAGCAGTCCTTGGATGCAGAGGAGTGAGATCTAAAGAGGGAACCTGGATCTGCTACTGTTTGCACATGGCACCTGGCAAGGGCTTTGAAGAAGGGCACTTTTCTAGATGAGTAGCTCAGGAATTGTTTCTCATTAACTCAGGAGAAAGCCCAAAGCCAGTTAAAAGATGAGACTGAACGTGTGAAGTTGTCTAAGGGCTTGTTAAGGCTGGGGAGAGCAGCTAAAATCCTGCACCAGCACTGTTAAAGGGGAGCTGGGCTCTCCTCCTGCCCACAGGACAGGGCAGTGGTTTTGGTGGGACTCCAGGCTGGTTTTCAGATTCACAAGGGCTTTTGCCTACCAGTTTCCATGGGCGTGAGGTGGATCTGTGGGTACAGGCTGCCGGCATCACGCTGCATCCTCAGCAGCGGGGCAGAAGGCTGATGTGGCTGCTGGTTATCTCCAACACCTTCCCTGGCATGATCCTCACCTTGCCAGGGGAGCACAGGGTGAGTTCCCACCTCCTGAGCACAGGCTGCCTCTGCCTGGTCGGTGCCAGAGACTGTGCTTGATTTTCCCCAACTTCAGTGGCTCCTTCTTCTCCTTTTATTGCATCTTGATTATAAACAGCTTGTTAATTTTTACTACGACTGATTTCTCGTTTCCTTTCTTCAAGTCACTTCCCCTCTTTTCGTGTCCACTTGTCTCAATATTTTATTAATTATATTTCTCCCTTTTTGTACCCCCCAGAATTTATTACATCCCTCCCTTTGCCAGCAGAGAGGACAGATTTCCTTCCCATCGCCCCCTCCCTCCTGTTCCCAGGATTGTCGCAGGCCTGGTTCAAAGCTTGCTGGAGCCAAATGCAAGTGTGTGGCTACAAAAATAACAAAATGCATTTCGCATTTTGTAACAAAAGGAGTGGTTTGAAAACCTGTTTCTTCTTCCACTTCCTTCGGAGGACACCCTGGCATGGAAGGGCTTTTCTTTTCCGAACACTCTGCTCAAAATAGGCATTTATTACAAAGAAAGTCATTTTCAATTTCAAGTGGGGGTGGCATGCACAGATATTCAACTCATATATATATATATATATATAGGGTGATTTAAAATTACCATAGCTAGGATGCCTGTGTGGTGTAAGCCCTAATGGTCCTTAGCCATTCACGGCAGAGCACACAGTTTCATGAGCTCTGTTTAAATTAGCATCAGGGTGTGTTTGCCTCTGGGAAATAACAGCCCGTTTCTCCCAGGTAAAAGGATGTGCTTGAATTGCCTTTGCAAAGCCTTTGGATGAGCTGCTTAGGAATGTGCTCATCTCCGTGAAAAAGAAGCTGTATCATTTAAGCACCGTGATTTTTATTCGAAAGTCAGCTTGTTAAATAAAAAAAAAAAAAGTGAAAATGAGCAAAAAGCGTGCTGCTTGCTAGCAAAGGTGTAGGAGCTTTCAAAGTCTGAAAGTCTGGCCATGGCTTGGGCATTATTAGGTTTGTTATTTTCTTCAAGGGACTTAAAAAAAAAAAGGAGCCATGGAAAAATCCACTGATAAAAATAAGGCTGGAAAGTGAGCAGTGAATTACCAAAGGGGAAAGCCAGGCAGAGAGAGGGGAGAGAGAGAAGGAATTAATAAAGCAGCAGAAACAGGGAAAGAAAGCAAGCAGAATAATATAAAATATGATATAGGCACTTATATTATTGATCAGACAGCTATCCATCACATCAGAGACTGGATTATTCTTGGGCAAAGTATTAATTTAGGGTTTTTTCCATGTAGAAAACAACTCAGGGAAAAAATGTGTGTTTGGAGAGAATTAATTAGGGGTGGGGAAAGTCTGTGTACTGGAAGTTGAACCCTTTGACATGTGGAGTCGTGCATGGATGAGCCAGGTGAATGCAGACATCAGTAATGAGGATTAAATAGGGCCATGTTCCCTCACTGCTTTCTTCAGGGTTTTAAAACATTCAGTAATTTCCCTTGGAGGAAATAAATTCTTTCCAGAACGTGTATATTTTCTCCTTGTGCACGTGTGTATATTTTTCCTCTCTGGTCTGCAATGCAATTTGGCACAGGAAATTTTAAACCATTTTTTATACCAGTCTGTGGCAGCAGGACCATTGCGCTGTTTTCTCCCACCAAAGAAACTTGCAAGTGCTTTATCTGACTTTTCTGTAACAAATTCGTTTGTTTACCTGAAAATGAGAGTTCTCCTTTTTCAAGCCTCTAAGGTTGGAGTTTTAGTGGCAGAATTGCTGAAAAGAGGCGTTTGCAAGATTCTTTGCAGCTCTGCGGGAGAGCCAAAGAGGGAAGTGTTTGAACTCTCAGTGGGGTTTTACTACTCGCTCTGGTCCTCTGCTCTCTCACAGCTGGGTTCCTGGGGCAGCATCCCTCTGGGATGCCCCTGGGGATGGCAAGGACGTTGCGCCAGGCGGCTGCGCTCACCGCCCTGCTTCCCCCTCCTCGGAGTCAAACCACGGCCCTGCAACATGGGCACTTGGTGATTATTTATTTGCAAAATTGTTTAAGCCATCCCTTGTGATTAACACCCCCCGCTCGTGCTTCTGAGCAAGGGCCTGCGGGTCAAACAAGAGCGGCTGGGAAGGGCTCACATCATTGAGTGGCAGCGACCAGGCATCATGTGTGCAGGCATCATCTCGTGTGTGTGTGAGCATCTCATGTGTGCGGGCATCGTCGTGTGTTTGTTCACGGGCATCTCATGTGTGCAGGTATCTCTCACGAGCAGGCATCATCTCGTGTGCACAGGCATCCTCTGGCGGGTATTGGTATCACCTCATGTGCATGCATTTCTTGCACGAGCATCTCATGTGTGCAGGCATCATCTCGTGTGCACAGGCAACTCATGTGGACAGGCATCATCTCATGTGCATGGGCATCTCTTGTTGGCATCATCTCGTGTGTGCAGGCATCATCTTGTGTGCACAGGCATCATCTCATGTTCACAGACATCTTGTGCACGGACACCATCTCATGTACACATGTATCATCTCGTGTGCACAGGCATCATCTCATGCACGTGGGCATCTCTTGTTGGCATCATCTCATGTGCACAGGCATCTTGTGCACAGGCATCATCTCATGTTCACAGACATCTTGTGCACTGACACCATCTCATGTACACACGTATCATCTGGTCTGCACAGGCATCATCTGGTAGGCACAGACATCTGGTGTGTGCAGGCATCATCACATGTGTGCAGGCATCATCTGGTGGGTGCAGATGTCATCTCTTGTGTCCAGGCATCATCTCATGTGCACGGGCATCTTGTGTGCACAGGCATCTAGTGTGTGCAGGCATCACTTCTTGTGTATGGGCACCTCGTGTGCATGGGTATCTCATGTGCAGGCATCATCTGGTGGGCACGGGCATCTCGTGTGCACAAGCATCATCACGTGTGCAGGCTTCTCATGTGCACAGGCATCATCTCTTGCGTGTGGGCATCTCGTGTGCAGGCATCATCTCGTGCGTGCAGGCATCTCTTGTGCACAGACACCTCGTGTGCATGGGCATCATCTCGCCTGCACAGGTGTCATCTCATGTGCACGGGCATCTCCTGTGCCCACTCAGCATACGCGGTCCTTCCAACAGGCTGAGGACAGCTCTCACCATCACAAGCAACAGCCCCATGAACGTGAGTCTCGGAGCCTCCGAAAGGCAGAAATTACTCTTTAACAGCCCCTTTGTGCTAGGAAACGGCCAGCAGGGTGGCTGGGCACTCTGGGAATAGCTGAGTTATGAAATGTCAGGCTCTAAGATTGTAGCAGCTATCACTGAACACACCGATGACAGATGATTTTCAATATAAGTTCACCCTCCTTGATTACTTTTTTTTCTTTTTTCCTAGCTAAACAAAGGTGTTCCTTAAAGTTCCAAAGCTCACTTTGGCTGTAGAAGTAACGGCAGATATTTTGGGGGTGGCTTTATGTGGGGAAATGCACACTTTTCAGATTTTCCTCAACTTGAAGATGATTTGAAGGTACTTGTTGAAATTCTCCAGAAATTTTTACACAGAGCTTGACACCAAGGAGAAAAGTATCAGCATAAGTGGAAAACATTTAAGATTGTCAAAGTGGTGTGAAATATGAGAGTAGAAGGTTAGTAGAGAGGCTGTTTCCTCCAGCCTAAATTAGGTACGCAATCAAGCCTTCTCCTTGAACCAAGTTGCACTTGATGGTAAGGATCCATTTATAACTGGCTTACAAAGGGTTAGTCCATGATAGTTGAAGATCAGAACTTTTCCCGTAATCTGTAGCCTGTGAAAAATAAAGAGTTTTAAAAGCTTCAGGAAAATTGCTCTTATTTTTACCAAGCAGGCAACCACAGAGCCAGGTGGAGTGATGCTGCTGTCACCTCCTGTTGCCTGAGATCTGGTTCTCCTTGGCCAAATCTTGCAGGGAAGGCAGGCACTGTGTCTCCAAGCCTGACTTCCAGAGCTCCATTTACCCAGGCCCTCTGGCACCACCAAGGGGAAGACACAATGCAAGTAGGGAAAAGCCGAGAAGCCCCAGGGCTTGTCTACATGGGGGCCGTCAGACATTTAGGTTGTCCGAGGTGACATCCCTCCAGTCCTTGGCATGGCCACACGAACGATGATCCAGCAGCTTGTAGAAGTGATGCCACTTTTCAGAGCCCAAAGTGCTGTCTGACCTATGGTCTGACCTATCGAGCTGTGGGAGTCTAGCCTTAAATCAAGGAAGACAAAGATGTAGCTAGATTCAATACAAAGCTGTAAGTGCTTTTTGTTCTGTCTGATTGTTTTTATGAGGCTTTAAAATACTTTTCATCTCCCGACTAGAATTACTTTTCCATATCAACTGATGAGTTTACCTGAATCTGTGTTTTTGTACCCAGAGACAGATTTTCTGAGTCACCATTGCCCAGGACTGGAGTTGTCCAAGCTCTGTCCTTATCTCCCTTTCAGGAAATGGCGTGGAACCTGCAACATCTTCTCAGAGGCTTGCTTTTGTGAAAGCAGAGGTTGCTTTTGTGCCTTCTCAAAAGCGGGGTCCAGGTACCAGGGTTAAGCAAAAACATTGCCTTAGCATTTCTCAGCTGGATGTGAGGGCTCAGAGAAACCCAGCGCTTGTTCCAGTCCTATATACGTTCTTGTTACGTTAGCAGTGCGTATTTTGGTGGAGGTCAAATCAGCTCAGCAACAGCTGAAGAAGGTGGTAATTTAATAATGGTGACTTGCATTTTCAAATAAGGCAACGTATTTTTTTTTCTCTGTAAGTTCTGTCTCATTCTTGTTTGTGACTGTTTTTGTTCTGCTGCTCATTGTGCCCATTTGCTCCGTAGTAACGGTCACTCTGGAGCTGGATTCCCATTCCCATACAAACTTTTACCCAAGCTTTACATTCCTTATAACCGTTCCTGAGAAGGAAGAAATTACGTTTCTATTGTGGGGAGGTTGGTGGTGGTTGAACCAGCACAAGGACCATCTTCATGGCTTGGGGGTTCCTGGAGTGGCGGTGTTGACTCAGGTCTATTCGAGGTCTCACTTGCCATGAGAACTGATTTGGGCATGAGATGTTTCTTCCTGCATATAGTTTGCGCTTACCAGTAACCCCACCTACCTATTTGAGGCTGAAGACCAAAAGGCAGCTGGAGGAAGGTCATGACCACACAATCTAGGGGTGACCAGGGCTGCCTGATGATTTAATCTCTCTGTGCTGAGATGTGGTGTCACAGGAAGGGTGCCATGGGCAGGGTCTACCAAGGGTTGGCTGTAGGAAGAAGGGTGATTTTGCTCGTTTCAGCTGCAGTCTGTAAACGAGGTGTTTGTAGGCCCTGCTTGGGATGACCCTCACGAAGGCAAAGAGCACTTGAAGTCTGTCTCATGGGCACGGTGCTCGCTGGCTCCCGGGGAGCCAGGGGAGCAGCAGGTGGGGTGAGGGACCAACTTCCCTCCCTTTCCCAGAATTTCACAGGCAGGATTTTAAATTGCTGATGGCTGATTCATTGTGCTTGTACTCAGAAAGCCACCTGGATGGTAGCGCTTCTCCTCCAGTCTCATCTCAGTCGTTCTACCAAATGAACGCCTGTCGGTCTGCATGTTGATAACACCTGGCTGATCTCACCGCGTAATAAATGAACAGTTAACGCGAGGCCAGAACAAAATGGTCTTTCCAAATCTCAGTTTGGACCAAATGATCTTAGTCCTAAATAACTGGAGAATACATTAAGCACCGGATTTGGTCTGGCCTCGTGCTGGGCCTGGGGGAGCTGAACAGTTTATGTAGGGAAGGCAGAAAAAGGAAGATTTCAGCTCTGTTTAGCAGCGTGGGACAGGATGCACCAGGGGGAGAAGGCTGAGATGCTGCTGCGGTTGGTGATGGATGGCACACAACAGGGCATCCCGAGGGTGCTGGCTTCCCCCATCTTCTGCTTTCGCAGAGCAACCTTGGAGACGGTGTGGTCCACTTAGCACTAAATCATTCTTTATTAAAAACAACATATGCTTACTGGGCATTTCATTTTCTGTCTCGCTGCTTCCGAATGCGTTGTTGTGGTTACAGTAACCAGTCGTGCACTTTTCTGAACCATTAGCTGGTAAAAGCATTTTCTTTTTATGTCAAGAAGTGATAAGGGCTAAGTTACAACCTCCCTGGAAGTGTTTTCCTGTGGGAAACAAGTCTCCTGCCTATCAGACAATACACCCGCTCTTCCAGGTCAGTCCTTTTATATGTAATTCTGCGAATCTGTCCTTTTTTTCCCTGATAATAATCAGAAGTGGCTCCATTTCTGTACGCTGAGCCTCTGGATGCATCTTGTAACCTCCTGGTGGTGCGCTATGGGTGGGACTAAGAGAAGACATAGCTCATGTCCTGAGCCAGGACAGAGCTCATCTGGGAAACCACTGTATGAGTTAAGATTTTGCTTTTTCTTACCAAGATTGCATTTTGCAATGAAAAAGTTAATCAAGCCCTGGAGATTTTCCTTACAATTGAGTTACAGTAGTTACTGCAAATCTCCCACTTTACTATAAAAAGAACCGCTCCACTCTTAATTGGGAAATGTGCTCTAAGTGCATAAGGGGCAACATTTCAAACTTGCTGGGATCTGAATAGCATCAGTGGAAATCATTAAATAAAACAGATGTTTTCCATCTGACAGTCAATCCGAGGATAGCGGTTAGACCCTTTAATGGAACTTAATGAGACACTTAGCAGTCCATTTCCTACTGCTCCTGGCTCTTACTTACAGCATCATCCCGTGCAGCATCTTGCAGGCGTAGCTGTGAAGGTCACT
>JAHREE010000532.1:852826-875760 GCA_033628505.1 Tringa tobata | reverse complement strand
CAGGTTGCCCAGAGAAGCTGTGGCTGCCCCATCCCTGGAGGGGTTCAAGGCCAGGCTGGATGGGGCTTGGAGCAACCTGGTCTGGTGGGAGGTGTCCCTGCCCAGGGCAGGGGTGGGGTGGAACTCAGTGATCTTTAAGGTCCCTTCCAACCTAAACCATTCTATGATTCTAGGATTTTAAGATTCTATGAAATCTTCTTCTGTAAAATACTTGGTATTAAAGCTCACTTAACCCATCTCATGTTGTGATGGGAGACAGAAACTTGGGGCCACCTGTCAGCTCTGTGCTGCTCTGCTGAGTCGCAGCATACTGGGATGGTCCAGTCCTGCTGAGGCTTCCAGCAGAACTCCCAGACTGTCCTCATTCCGACAGCACCACCAGAAGAGGAACGGTGCCAGCGCCTCTGCAGCTCAGTTTGTGGTTTGGTATGAAAAACTTGCCCCCCTCTGCATTGGCTTTGCTTGGGTCTCACACCTCTCCTCTCCCTCCATTCCCACCTGGATCTTACCCCTGCCTGTTCCCATCCCTTTCAGCCTTACTCTCACCTCCCTTCTCGCCTCTCCCCACCAGCAGGACCCCGGCTGACCACTGGTGGTGTGAACCTTGGTGTGGCAGCGGTGACCTCCAAGCTTTGGGCACTGCAGTGGCACCTGGCCCTGGCACCTTGCTCCTCTTCTCAGAAGGGACCAGAGGCTTTAGCACAACTGGGTCTGTGGTGTAGGAGTCAAACACAGCACATCCAACCTCCCTTATCCTCTTTGGAGAGTAATTTATCTCAACTACACTCATTGAGGACAGGAAAATCCCAGACTGACCCAGCTCCTAACTTTGGTCTTTCTTTTTAGAGCCTGAAGGGAGATGGGATGAATCAGAGCTTGGACTTGCACACGCAGGTCCAGATTTGGACTCAGATCCTTAGGGATATTTAGATAGATGAATCCCATTTATTTCATTGGTAGTCTTACTTTGTTTCAATGGTAGGATTGAAATGGCATTTAGTTACCCCATTTGGTCTCCACGAGCTCAGCCTCAGATCTTTCAAAAGTCCCAAAATGTCCAAGGAGTCTTGCTTGCCTGCAGGAAAGCTGCATTTCTGTACTTGCCAGCACATACTCCTTGTGGCAGGTGAATTCATCGGTATTTCCCTCGAATCCTTGGTCTGCTGTGCCTTCTTCCCTCAGCCTTTTTTGCTGCCTGTTAGGTTACACTAACAACAGGTAGCCCTGGACAGTGAAAAGGAAGATCAACCAGTGGGTAAATAGAAAGACGATCACCTTTTCTGATGGACAAGCTCACCTTTATACTTTGAATTTCAGGGTGGTTTAGCTCTCTGCTCTCTGCCTGGCTGGCCTTAGCCAGGTGTTATTTGCTGACTTGGAAATAGATAACCAGATTTTAGAAGCAGAAGTGATCCAAAGCGGTTTAGATTCTTAAGAAAAAAATTACAACAGCAGTTTTCAAACTAAACCTTGGCCTTACCTTGCAGGGCAAAGCACAGCATTTGTTCATCTGGTGCCAGAAGTTCTCTGTTTTAACTGTGCTTAAAAGGGCTCTCTATAGCAGAGGTACAAGGTTTGGTTTTAAAATCAAGGGGCTCACAGCATTGAGCTTTTTGTATGATTCAGGGATGGAGACGTCTCTGCACTGAAACCCTTCTAAATCCTTTCAGGAAGCTCCCTGTCAGTTCAGCGGGCAATACTGTCGGAGAAATGGAGATTGAGGTGTTAAATGTTCCTTGACTCAAAGTCTCAGGGAGTCTGAGAGACTTGCTGGTGCAGGTGTGTAAGCCAGGGAATGGTCATGCCTACGTTCGAATTTAGTGTTTTTGCTACTTTTTTTCCTCTGTGAGGTAACTCAGGTCTCCTACCCAAATATTATAACGCAGAGCTCTGCAGAGTTTGGCTCCTGGAGCAACTGTTCCACGCCGTTCCCAGAAATCTGCGATTGCCGTCCAGGCTATCTTAGGTTAGGCTTTTAAATTGCACCTCCCAGAGACGTCTGGGTGTCTTCCAAGTTTAAATTAGCTCTTGCGAGTGTTTTACCGGGGACCCGTTTCCCCTCTGCTGCTCAGACCGTAGCAGCACGGTGTCTCCCAAAAGTCTGGCTCCCGAGTAATCTGTTCCACAGCCCAGGGGCGGCGGGGAGTTGTCAAACAGACCCTGGCAGCATCCAGATCACCCTGCGGGAAAGAAAACAGAGCTTTATGAGCTTATCTCTGTCCTCAGGCTGTCCCTTGGAAGGACAGGGGTTCCTATTAGACTGTGGATTTGTTTTGGAGAAAGATTCCCGTAAATCGCTGAAAAAGGAAGCGTGTATCCTTAACTTCGTTAGGGCGGTCGTTGGAGGACTGTTAAGAGGACATATAATATTCATCTCATGTTAATGGCGTGGCCATAACATGAAGTGAGGTCTCTAGGGACGGATTCGGGCTTTGCGGCGGTTCCAGCACTGACCGGAACACCAAGCCACCCTGTTTCTCCAGTTAGGTGGTGCCTTTGACCCTCAAAGTGTTGCTCATGAGAAATGCATATATTTCATTTACAGAGAGAAATTGAGCCTGTTCTCTGCACAAGTTTCCCTTCTTAAGCGGGGTGTTTACCTGCTGAAGCAAATGTTTTCTGCCAGTCAGCAGCAACTCTCAGGCAAAGGGTCCCTCTTACATCTCATCTACCTTGGATAATCCTTGATTATCTTGTTTTTAAAAGTTTTTTTGCCACGTGAAATCTCTCAAATCCCTTCATTAGCCTGCCATCTAATACAAACATCCCCCTGAGATCCTCTTAGCAGCATATGTTCAGTAGCATAATTTAGGGCAGAGGAATTCCAAAGAGCATCGCCGCTCTATATCAAGAAGCAGGGTTTGGCTGCCAGTGATGCCCTGGCACTGTCAAACTGCCGAGATCTGAAAAACATCCATCCATGGCATTCACGAATAAATGGCTTGCAGTAAGTCAAACTCACTGGAAAAGGTCTCATTACCATTTGGTCACAGGGAGATGCTGGTTTGGTCGGGGTGGAGCTAACCAGCTCCTTGAACCTGTGACATTCCCATTATTATTAAGCTTAATCTTTTTTTTCATTTGAACCTCATAACGAGCAAGTAAGATGAATTAATAGCCAAAAATACCAGATAGCCTTGATTTCTTAAAGCAGGACATACATGTTTCTTTGCAGACTACACGAACATTAGAAAACTAACCAAAACACAGTAAAGGCATGGGTAGCATTTCCCTTGGTCATAACACATTTTGGGTCAGAGTCACTGCTTTTCTTCAGCGTAATGACCTGCTTAACTTTCCTGACACGGACATTATCCGTGTTAAAAATTAAGCATGCAGTGTAGTGCTTTGCAGAATAAAAACCTAATTTATAGGCCTATTAGTTTGGTGTTAATATTATTTTTAGTATATACTATATATATATTTTATAGATATATTATATATAAATATAAAAAAATAGCATTTTAGTTTATAATGCCAGTCCAAAGACTCTGCTGCATTTAGGTACTTCACAGAGGTTTCTAGTGGGTTCCCAACATGTGTTTGGAAGCATTGGTACAGGTGAGGCACCTCTACGGCAGCGATTCCAGGCGGTGCAGGGGGATGGTGTGGGGAGAACACTGGTGTCTGCCCAGGAGGAATAAGAGCAGGCAGGACAAACGCCTCTGCAGAGAACTACAGCCTAAGTGGAGGGTATTGAACGTCGAAGTATCAGCTAATCCACAGCGCCATAAATATGCATCCACATTAATAAAATATACAGGCCAAACGGCAGGGCTGTCCTTTGGTGCGGGATGGACTCTAAGCTGGCAGTGAAGCAAGGACCTGTTTGATGTAATGTGGCATTATTTCTTCTCCGGCTGCTCACGCTGTTATTTATCTCCCACTGGCAGCTTCTCGCAGTCAGTGAGCAGAGGCAATTTCCAGCCTGCAGGAAAAGAGCTCGTTCAGCAGCATCTGTCTCTAAGCGCATCCTCTGGGGTGGACCCCATCCTTCTCCTTCAGCCAGGTGGCTGGGGGGAGAGCTCGAGGGGGGGTCCAAACTGCACCGAGGCTGGGCTTGTGGAGGGCTACCTGCCCAGCTTTTGGGTGGAAGAGCACTGCCTCCACCGGTTTGCCATCAGAAGCGTAGGGTGGCACCTCACCAGGGCAGCAGAGGACAAGGAGATCACTTCCACGTCGATTAACTCCCAGGGGTTGTACAGAGGGGCTTTCAGCCAGGTCACAGGTTACCACAGAAACAGCATTCCTCCTTACCCCCTACTCCCACGGGAAGGACAGTAGCCCTTCTTCTGACTGTTGTTCGTTCAGCTGCCCTTCCGCCCAAAAAAGAGAAACCTTTGCGTGCTTTCCTTTTTTCCATAAAATTTTAGGAGCATCCGCTGCTAAAAGGGTCATGTCCCTGCTTGTAATTAAACAGACAGATTTAGAGCTTGCTGCAAGTACTGATTAGATTATTGTTTTCCCGCACTTTAAGATAAATCTGCATGAATTCATGGGTGACAGTCTGAAGGAGATCTCTTCCATCTCCTTACCCCGGGGCTGATGTCCTGTATCTAGGATAGAGCAATAAATCCCACGCTCTTCTAATTAGCCCTGTGACTTCTGCACACCCTGTCTGGGGAGCTCCCCGGTGCTGGGGGAGCTGGACCACGAGTGTCAGGGAAGTGTTTGGTGATGCAGAGCTCCAGCATCCTTGCCCATCCTGGATGCTGAGGCTGGGGGTGCCCCTGATGTGGCTGTGGTTGCCCTGCTGAACCCCCCCCAGAACAGGAGGGAACCTTTTGGGATGGTACAGCCAAGGCACTCTCAAGGTGGCAGCAGAAAGGCTGTGCTGCCCTTCTCACCAGGTGGTGGCTTAACAAATTCCAGCCAAGCCACCTTGTTCCAGGAGCAAATTAACCCCTGGCTGCCCCAGCAGCAGCAGCGTGGGTTCTCTCCTGTGGCGGCCATCGTGGAGATGAACACAAGAGTAATTGTGTAAAGGGGCTACTGGGACAGGAACCCATTTTCTTTCTCAGCTGCTCCTGCCAGCTTGCAGACATCTCTCCTGTAACAAAGCCACATATCCTCATGCCACACTTGGGTGCAACTTTCCCTCAGCACACCCTTGCTGCTCGGTGGAAGGTACCAGTTCCCCTGTCCCCATGTCCCCGGTGGCACACCAAGCCAAAGGGACAGCTGGCAGGCAATTAGCAGCTCAGAGGAACAAACCCCAAGCAGTTCGCTCCAGACAAGGCAGTTACAGCATCTCCTAGGGCTCAGGCTCCTCTTAGTCCTTCAGCATCTCATGCCACCAGCCACCTTCAGCGAATGGCAATGGTCTCAGGGAATGGCAATGGTCTCAGGGCTTGGCCACTAAAACTGTCTTCAGCTGAAAGCAGAACATGGGCCCCACACTTTAAAAGGAGTTTTTCAACTTAATTTTATTTTTTTTTAAAGTAACGCATGACACACTTAAGCTGAGGACATTCTGCACAACAGCTGTGTCAGAGAGATTTGACAATGCCAGGATTTGATGTCAATTCTAAGTGCTAGAAATCTGATTGCTGTGGCTGGCAGGTTATCTGTGCCATAATGGGTATGTTATAAAATAGGTTGCTTAGCATCTTTGGGGGCTCTCTGCTCTAGTTCTGGGGAAGAAAGCTGTCCTATCTGCCTTTTGCTTCCTTCTCCCTCCCTTTAATTTTTAAGCTTGGGTACACTGAACGATCAGAGGGTCAGAAACACCATAAAATTGGTCCGTATTTATCAGAGACACAACTTAAAAGATAGAGAACTTTTGTGCAAGCGCACAATAGTGAGGCTGAGCAGCAAAGACCGTTTTACTTTGTCATAAGACAAATGACTGAAAATATCTTACCTCCATTACGCAACTCAATGCTACAGCCTCCTTTTAAATGTTGTGTTTCAGTTCTGGAAATGATAGAGAGAAAAAAAAAAAAATTGAAAGGATTCAGTGAAGGGTAATGAAAATGATTAGAGGCACAGAGAACCTTTCATACGAGGAGAGATTTAAAAAGATTAGGCCCGCTTAGTTAAGACAAGAGATGAATAAGCAGACACAGGGTAGAGAGATGTGGGGTACTGAGCGGCACAGAAGAGGCACACTGGGTACTTTTATGTGCTGTTTTCCAAAATTAAAAGCTGAGAGAAGAAAGCTGTTAAAAAAAAAAAAAAAGAAGAAATTTGCTTACGATAAAAAAACAGCAACGGACACATTTTAAATATGTCTTCTGCAGTGCTGGCTTCACCTGTGGAAGAAGCCACTGTTGCAGGCAACGGAGAAAATGAGCTTTGGAAAAATACGGAAAGGATTGGCTGCTCTGGGGAAAATGGTGAGCCATGGAAACAGGAGTTCTCCTCGAGGTTTGAAGGGGACCAGGAGTCACCAGCTGGTGTGATCCCAAAGGCTGCTGAAATGAACCACCAGCCTCAGTGGGCTCGGGGTATTTACACGCTACCCATGCACTAGGAATAGGTAGCTACCCACTTCAGATGCCTTCAGTGATGTAGGATGACTCAATTTTTGTCCAGGTTGAGCAGGTGGGCTCTTTCCCAGCGTGTTTTCAGGGAGCACATCTTGTCCAACGTCCCTGTTTTCTCTAATGGCCATGCAGGTCACATACGGAGGCAGATCTTGCTGACCTTCTCCGGGGCAGCTCTTGGTGCTTTGCTCAGCCAGGATGGCTGAGTTCCTCTGCTTGACTCCCTCACATGGGAGGGAGGATCATGAGAAGTTGTAGTGGATCAGATCAAAGGTGCAGCAAGTCCTACTGTCCAAAGATGATGAGTGGCACATACCCAGAGAAGAACATGAGATCAGAGTGTGGAAGTACAGGGAAAATGTGCAGGATACTTCCCTCTCCCAGTCTTCAACCTTATCTGGAGGCTATAGTGGTGTTGGCCAGTCCTTGACCAGTCCTGGGGGTGCAGTCCATGAATCATGGGGCTTTATCATGCAATAAAACCTTTGGCTAGACATTGAGAAAGTTATTCCAGCCGTTTCAGGGATGCACGTGCTCAGGGCAGCTCAACATTGATGCAGAAGAGAAGCATCTGGGGGCAAAGTGGACCTTCTCTCTTTGTCTTATTCACATCAAGTAAATTACATCTCATAACTTTGTGGGCCAGATTAGGAAAGGGGCCTGTGTTTGACATCTGTGAGGTGTTCTCCTGGGCATCTTGCAGGACTTTTAAACCACATTACAGGCTTTCTCTAACAGGATTAATTTCCTCTGCAGTAATCAGAGGAGCATCTTCTTTCTGTATGTATCACGCCTTAGTTCTCTTGCCCCAATTAAGGAGTGCTCTGGTTAATCAACACAGTCGTAGAAGTGAGGTATCACCAAAAGACAGGGGAACAATAATATGATCATGCATAGCTCCCATCTCAATTAAATTTCAGCGTTGTTTACAGTGACTGAGCCTTTTTCCCAGGGGTCGTCAGGCAGTACATCCATTCCATGGGCAGAGCATGCTGAGAGGTGACGCACCGTGCTTTAAATAGGTATTTATTGGTGTGTCTATACGCCACTTAAAAATCTGGGCAGAGATGACTTGGACAAGTTTTCACAACTGAGTCACTGCTAAAGGTAGAAAAAGAGTAATGAACAAAACTTCAACCCTCAAGTCTCCGTATTTGTAATTGATATGTTTTCTGCTTCAGTTCGCCGTGTGCATTCTTTCCCCGAGTTTGTGCATTTGATTTGCTGTGCAAAGGAACAATGTCAAGGGAATAATTACAGGATCTTTTTAATGCCGTTCTCATAGATTCAGAGAATACCTCGTGACAACCTGAAATCTTACTCTGGAGATGCGGGGTATCCAGCTGCTTCCTTGGGCTCCATTTTACTCTTTCTGGAAGCTTTGGCTTAAATATTTTTTACACACCCCTGACAGTTTGGGTTTCAGTTGATAAACTCCTGCTGATTGCACTATCCCAGGCAATTCCATCCTATGGAGTTGTTTGGAATCACCTTCCAGGAAAACTATGCCTTTCTATCACTCCTGCCAGTAAATAGGTTTCCTGATGAAAGAATTTAGAAAGAATCTTTTCTATATAATTTTGAATTGCGTTTCTTCTTGGTCGCATGGCTGGTACACGTGCCTTCAGATTGTAGTGAACTCAAGAAGAATTCCAGCCTTCCACAAATTCCTGCTCAGCAGTAGTTTTCGGTTCAAGCAGCAGGTAGTTCAGCTTCACAGCATCTCCTGAGGGCTGAGGGCTACCTGCGATGTCCTTGTGAGAACCCACCTGGAACAGACCCAGCCAAAACAAAGCTCCTCACTGCACTGATCGAGCATCTGTCTTCAAAAGCCCACGCAGCTTTTGGAGGAGCACGTCTTTCGCTGTGACAACTGTTGTATACATCACGACTGCATGGTCAAACAGTCTTCCTCATCACAGTCCTACAAGACCTGTACATATTCACATATTGTGAGTTGCTCCCACTGAAATCACGGGGACTCCTCAAAATAGGTGAATTTAAGCAACATGGACAATATTGTGGGATTGGAACCGATCTGTGGGAACTGCAATATACCTGATCCAGAATAAATTCCTTCAAGATAATTTTAAGTTCCCATTCCTGTAGCAAACAGCTTTTGGGTGGCTTCACAAAGTACCGGTTTCTTTAGAGAGTCTTCTCACACTGGTGCTCTAAAAGCTGTTATTTCTGATAACGTTGAAGTATTCGCATCTTGTGCTGTTGATATGACTGCACATTACAGGGTGGTGATCCAGAGGATACACCCCGGAACTTCACATGCCAAGATGGAGAAAATCAATCTCTGTTAATAAAAAAAGGCAGGCTCAGTGGTGCAGAAAATCACTACTCTGGAGCCTTAAAGAGGCTCCTTCAAAAATTCATGATTATAGAATGGAATCCTGGGCTACATTATAGTCCTGAAAGAGATCAGGATAGGAAGGCAAAAAAATCCAATTTTCATTAAGTGGAGAAAATAAAGAGTAAATCCCATATGCAGACATAGTCATTGATCACATGGAACATAATTATATCCTCAATATATAAGAACACTTTCTAAGTTTTCCCAAGTACCCCATACTTTTCCCAAATACTTTTCAAAGTTCAGTTTGTTCGTTTTTTTTTCTTGTTGTTTATTCATTGTTCTAGCACTAAATGCATCTGAGCAAAATTTGTGATTATTCTGGTCTACTGCTGTAGGGTAGCTGCAGGACATTCAAAATATGGTTATATAGAGATATTTAACAAATTCAGTTTTGACCTGATGACTTAAACTTACTACTCCACAAAGTACTTGGTGATGTCCCCTGCTGATGGTATCCATAATGCAAATACATATGCATAAATGGAAGAGAGGAAACATCTTTGCCCTCTTACGTGCACTGTGCCTACAGCCACCCTGATGAGAGGCTTCTATAATAGGACAGAAATTTGAAGGCAATAAACACATTTTTTAAAGCAAATTTCCCATTTTCTGTCTATGGGAAGCCGGAATTCCTCTGTCATGATCATTTGGGGGCCAGAAGAATTAATATTCAGTCCCGTAGTGTAGGTGGGTGTGATGGATGATAATTTGGATGGTCCTTGGCTTTTGCAGAATTAGAGCAGGAAGAATTCCAGCTTTGCTTTTACACTATTTTAGCTTTCAGGCCTGGCATACCCGTCATGCAGTATTTGTATGGGAGAGACTGGATTATTTTAGATGTAATCTAGTCAGCTGCCTGGAAATGCAGCCACTCTAAGTGTTTGCTACAGGGCCTTTTTACCAAATTATCATACACCAAATTATTCTTTTTCAATTATTTTTCCCATATTTAATGCAGCTGCAGATCTATTCATGAAGAAACATTTCGGTAGTTCAGCTGATCAGCTCAAAACCAAGAAGAAGCTCCTGACAGTTCATCTTCTTGCTTACTTAAGCATGGCTGAGTCATGGCTACAGTGAATCCAGCACTTTCTTTAACTTTTATTTATTCATTCATTCATTCCCTCATTCATTGTTAGGGTGCATGTGTGAGGGGCTTAGGTGAGTGGGATTTACTGTCGTGTAGGTGCCATCATCCCTGACTTCTGAGGTCAGCTGAGGTTGAAATACTATTTCACATAAATACCCATTTTTCATCTTTTGCATAACAAGATATTCATAACATTGGACTTCTCAGAACTCATTTGAATTATTTTCATTGCAAAGATGGACAAAGAGGACAGCTGAGAGACAGGAAAAAAATGGCCTTAGAATTCAATAATTATATTTATAAATTTTCAACAGGATTTACTATATTAGCTGGAAAAGATTGGCTTTCATTGCAGCACTCAGCCCTCCCCCAGATTTAACTCACACTTCCTCAGTACATTAGCAAAGAATTTGCCAGCAAAGATAACACAATGGCCAGTTTTGCACTTGCTGTTCTACCCTGTCTTTTGAACTGATGTGCTGATGGAAGCCCTGTCCATACCCAGTTGGGTTGGCACACGGACTTGCCAAGCTGAGAAAAGTACCTTTTAATTGTAATACCCCCAAATCAAGAACACGGTTGCTGGCGTTGCTCATTCAGAGCTTCCCTCTGCAGTTCTCCTCCCTGATTCTGTTTTTAATGAGTGGGAAGGACACACGTTGGGTTGAACTCAAGGCAAGTGATGGGTGGGAACAAACACTTCCAAAAGGTAAGCAGCTGCTTAGCATTCAGGAGCAAGCAGAGCACTGCAGCTTCTGCAAACCACTCACGTGGGACCAACTTTTATTTGGCAAGGAGGATGCCTTTCCCACCATGCAGCACCTTTCTGAAGCTGCAGCCCTAGCCGAGGAATTAAGCAGATGTCAGTCAAGAGAAAGCGGCACCATTCTGTGCCAAGGCAGTCAGGTGAATGAGGTGGGTCTGCTTTTGGTGCCAGAAAAGTTGGGAGGGAATTTGACATGGTAACGGAGTGCATTATAGAAAGGTGTCTTTGCTTCGGTGCCCCACTGTTTGCTGTGAGAATCACAGAATGGCAGGGGTTGGAGGGACCTTTGGAGATCATCTCGTCCAACACCCCTGCTAAAGCAGAGTCACCCAGAGACAGGAACCCATCCAGGTGGGTTTGGGATATCTCCAGAGATGGAGACTCCACACCCTCCACACCCTCTCTGGGCAGCCTGTTCCAGGGCTCTGGGACCCTCAAAGTGAAGAAGTTTTTACTCATGTTGAGAAGGAATTTCCCATGTTCCAGTTTGTGCCCGTTGCCCCTTGTCCTGTCACCAGGCACCACTGAGAAGATCCTGACCCCATCCTCTTGCCACCCGCCCTTTAGATATTGCAAAGCATTGATGAGGTCCCCTCTCAGTCTGCTCTTCTCCAGGCTGAACAGTCCCATGGCTCTCAGCCTTTCCTCATCAGAGAGATGCTCCATTCCCTGATCATCTTTGTAGCCTCGGCTGGACTCTCTCCAGTCATTCCTGGTCTTTTTGAACTGGGGGCCCAGTTCTCCACATGTGGCATCACCAGGGCAGAGCACAGGGGGAGGATGACCACCCTCAACCTGTTGGCCATGCTCTTTTGAATGCACCCAAGGAGACCATTGGCCTTCTTGGCTACCAGGGCACATTGCTGGCTCACGGGCAACTTGTTGTCTACCAGGACTCTCAGGTCCCTCTCTGCAGAGGGTCAACCCCTAGAAATCAGTGTCATGGCAGTTTTTGCTGAATCGTGAGCTGCTCCAGGGAGGAGACTGCTGTCTGTGATGCTCATGGGGGATTGCTGGTGTGCACCATCACCACAGCTTGGTATCACAAGACTCCCAGCCAAGGGAATCATCAGGGGTAAAGGACTTTTTAGAGTCTTTCTCTCTGTTTCCCCACTGTTTCTGTCCCTCTGCTCCAAGGGACTCTGCCAGCTGTTGGCTCCTGCTGCTCGTGCTGAGGTTAACTTGCTGCCTAAGGGAGCCAGAGTAAATGTTGTGGTTGTGTTTGCAATCTGACCCTCTGCCGCTGTGTACAAGCAGCCTTTTTGTACCCGAAACAGCTCCAAATTACTGTACATAAACCATAATCTTCCGGTGGGAGCACTGTAGTTTGCCATTTTGCTGCTAATTGGATGATACACATGCAATAGCCTTTGTTAACATGGCTAGTGCTGGGCAGGGTACAGTGATGGAAAGGCTTTGATTTAGAAATCTTGCAAAAATGCAGTGACTGTCCCCGCTTGACAGCAATTGAAACCAATCGTCAATTAACTAAATAACAGCCAATTAGCTTGGGGGAAAAAAAAAAAGAAAATTGCTTACTTCACATTCTTTGTTGAAGCAAACGCCAGTCAGAGGATGGGAGGTTTTTTCTTTCTCCTACGAGAAGACGAAATGGCAAAAGAAATGCAGAAAATGCACAGTGGTGGGGTTTTTTTACCCTCTCTTTCTCACACAAGAATATTTGAGAAACCAAATAAGAACATCTTAAGCCCCTGAGACATTTAATTTCCTTTCCTTTTTTTTAAACTCAAAATTATGATCATTATGCAAGCACAATTTTTCCTCCTTCCTTTCACGCCACTGTAGGGCAGCTCCAATGAAGGCATCTGCCTTCACAAGGAAAGACCAGCAAAGAGCTGCCTGCAGGATTGTTATATTTACTTCTGTGTCACCAGACCAAGCCCTTCCTCTTTCATATTTTATGGACTTTTAGGGGTCCATAGGTGAGATGTGGTCAGAACGTGGAATGTTAAAAATGCTGAAACACCCAGAGGCCTTAGGATGCAGCTGAATGGTGGTGTCAGGGCTGGTGCTTTGGACCTGGATCCCTCCAAGACCAGTGTTTCATGTCCATATCCTTTTTTGAATCTGGGAAATAGGACCAAAAGGTATTGATTAAATCAAGACCATTGCACAGGGGAAGGAAGGGAGGAAGGAGGGAAGGAAAAGCAAGCCTCTCTCCTGGATTATTGCTCATTATTTTAACTGTTAGCCTAACACCATCTCCAAAAAAAAAACAGTGCAACTCAACGTGAAGACTAAAGCTTGATCCTATGTGCTTTCAGCTGCGGCACCATTTAACTCCTGCCAGTCCCAGAGCAGAGGCTAATGTCTGCATGGGACAGCTGGGCTTTTGGTGGATGATACTCTGGGCAGAGAAAGAGCATAGATCAGACTGAAAAGGCAGCTGCTACGCGCTAATGTAATATTGCTGGGTTAGTAAGAGAGGACCATTTACTCACGGCATCCTGGCTTTGAATTTTTATTGCACTTTCCTCCTAAGCAGTTAAGGCCAGGAGTTAATGCACAAAGGCATTACGTGGCCTCGCTTCTGGCCTGTGGGGCTGGACCACAGCTCGTCCCTTGGGGCTGGCACCAGGGCTGTGTCTGCCCAGTATCCATTACTCACATCGATCGATAATTCTTCACTTAGACTTTTTACTCGGTGTCCAAAAAGATTTTATTTTGCTACTTTGAGCCGCTCACAGCGTCATTTCACGGGTTTCAAATTGTGTTACTCTTTTGTTAATACTTTTTAGGGCCCGTGTTTCATAATTGGATAGTGGAGGGTGAGAGGTATGTCTTTTAACCGCCGGGAAAGCAATGAATATTGGATGCTTTTTCATTAACTGATGTGAGATTCAGCAGTGCACATATTGATCTGTTGCTCTCTTACAGGAACATTTTACACCTGAATGCAAGTTCAAAGAATCAGTATTTGAAAACTACTATGTGACGTATTCTTCAATGATCTACAGACAGCAACAGTCTGGCCGGGGTTGGTATTTGGGTCTTAACAAAGAAGGAGAAATAATGAAAGGAAACCACGTGAAGAAAAATAAACCTGCAGCACACTTTCTTCCAAAACCATTAAAAGGTAATTGCCTGGGTTTGCTCCATCTACCTGAACTGACATTGTCTTGTGTCAGAGATGTTTAATATCTGTGCATACATATTTGAAGGGCCCGGCTATTTATAGAACAGGAGTATAATGTTCTGTAACACACTGTTAATGTTGCCAGAGCTGCTTTTCTTAGGTTCCTCTACATTATCTCTGCATTTCTCTAATCTAACCAAATACACATATTAGTTTCTTTGTGCCCAAAGTCCACTGTGTCTCCATTATAGATAACAAAGGCTTTATCTGCAAAGGCTCAAACATCTGCTCACGGGCCATCAGCGACTTGCTGTATGGCTTGTCCTTTACAAGATGTTTGTTTATATCCTTTGGCCTGAGATAAAGCTCTAATGTGCGGTGCCACAATTAATGATGTGACATTAAAGGTATGTGATGGGAATAATATGTGTATCAGCATGTATTATTAAAGGTCATGGGGCATACGTATACTGCTGTGTATTAAAGGCCAGGACCTAGACTCACCCCGATTAACTGAAGGATCTGAGACTCTTTGGTCCATGCAGAGGGAAATCTCCATTGATTTATGGAGGTGCTCCTTTTCTCCAGAAGAGCTACCTTCCATATGCTCCTTCCTTAAGAAGCTGCCTACTTCTGGGCTATGCTTTTAGGTAGCTGTTTAAGGCAGTGTCATTTTGAAATCAGAGAGGATATTTTGAAGGTGCACAGCCCTGGGTGGATGCTGGACCAGGTTGGCAGCCTACGTTCAGGACCCGGCGTTAGTAACAACTGATGCTGAAGTTGATCCTCACTTCCAATGTGTGTGAAAACAAAGGAAATAGAAGACTGGAATTCCATTTTCGCACCCGCCTGCTTAGGCCACATGTAGAAGTAACAGGTCAAATCACAGCTGTCGGCAGAGCTACGTCACCATTAATAAGGAAATGTTGATTTATATGAGCTTAGGTCTATATTGCAGAGTTGTAAGGGCAGTGGGTATGGGGGGGTGTGATTTAACTGGGAGAGGGAGGGAGCTGTGGTTTTTCCCTTCTCTAAAATGTCATTGAAGAGGGACCTCAGAGGTTCTTAGGGAGTGTTTGAAGCGGAAGAGGTCTCCTTGCTGTGTTTCTTCCGTTCACCCCTGACATTGCACGTTGCTGAATGAAAAATCCCAACATTTCTCCACCGGACTTAGTGCCCGCAGACCCAGTGGCCCGTTAACACGCGCTGACCTCCCCCCTCTCTTTTGCTTTGCAGTGGCCATGTACAAAGAGCCTTCTCTCCACGATCTCACAGAGTTCTCAAGATCTGGAAGTGGGACCCCGACAAAGAGCAGAAGCGTTTCAGGAGTGCTAAATGGGGGTAAATCCATGAGCCAAAACGAGTCAACGTAGCCAGGTTCAGGCAAGCCAAGTGCTCTCTAAAACAGAACCTTACCTCTGGATGCAGTTGAATTCTTACTAGCAGTCTTTCATCCAAACGTTCAATTGCCCAGGACAAGCCACCGAACTTGCATAGGTCACTCGTTTATCAGCCATTAGATCTACTGGTTGTCAAAGGATATACCCCAATAATGTAGAATATGCTTGTGCATATCACAAGGCACTTGGATAGCCAGCAAACATACCTGCGGAATAAATCTCGGAGAAGAAATGTCCAGCTCTTTTCTCTCTCTCTCTTTTTCTCTCTCTCTTTCTCTCTCTCTCCTATGCTTTGTGGAATACGAAACAAAAACATTTCACAGCATTCACTGCTGATAAGAATTTGCTTTCCAACTCAGAAAAAGACCACTTTTGCTCTTCAAAGGAAATTTTAATGCTTGTATGTTTTATAGGGGCAAACAAAAAACAAATATGTAAACTCTGTCGTTTCCTTGGCTTACCGTTTTATATCTAAGGCTTGATAAAAAATGTATCCTTTAATTTGGAATAGTGCAACTTTTTGATTTCTGAACTCCAATGGGTCTTTAAAGCTATGTCTTTAAAAAAATAATTAAAAAATCAGGGTTGGAACTGAGAGTTGGTGTCTCAGGCTCAAGCAAACAGTGTTCTTGTGGTTTTAAACACAATGAAATATAAATTTTTATAGATTTGTAGTTTCTGGTAAAGTTCTTGTGCTAACCCCAGTCTGTAGGAACCGAGTTGTTTTGTTATCCCAAGTGGAAGTTAACAGAAAGGGATACAATTATCCTCCAGTGTAGATTTCTCTTAATTCCATTTTGTGTGTCATGTTAAACTATTGTTGTGGCTTCTTTTCTAAAGACAGAAACTGTGGAATTAAGGTGACTTAATTTTTTTATAAGAAACGTCTTATTTGTAAAAGTCCTTCTTTCACTGTAATGGGCACGTGAATATTGTGTAGGAGGAAGCGTTAGGACAGGTTACCCCTAAACAACATATACTTATACATGCTATTGGAAACAATTGTTTAAAAAAAAAAAAATGTAGTTAGGTTTCCATTTAGGTCATCATGTCTGTTGCATGGGAGAAAGTTGGAATATTGGCATAGAGTTGCATGATGTGTAAGATTTTGTGCATTAATCATCGTTGGATTCTGTGCTCCAAAACTGACATAGTTCTGTACAGGCAGCTTTCTGCCTCGTACGAAAAAGAGTTGTTTATTATTTGTTGTATACACAACCATGCACTGAATAAACTATTTATATTAAGATGTACTTTTTAAAAAAGCTTGTTTGATTATATGATGTACATCCATGATTAATTTCAAGGGAAAGGGCCGGCAGTTGAATTTTAAGACTGTAATTAATGTTCACAACGTTTCTGTGTGATGGGTTATTCCCCTTGTAATGCCGTACGCCAGACAAACGAGGACATGTCGTTTCTTTTTGGCTGTTGTTAGAACTGGTCTCACGTGCCCAGCCGAGATACTCAAAACAGAGTGACAATTAAGTGCCACAAAGTCTTGGTGACGGCCCCTCTGCCGTGCGCTGCCAGAGCCCCAGCCGGTTGCGCTCCTCCGCTTTGAGCTTCTCCAGCTTCTCCGTGTCTGCCCTCCCCGTCAGGTGGCCCTTAGTGCAGCCACCTCGCAGCACACCTCCCCACAGCCCAGGGGGTCCCCAGGGGAAGCCACGCACCGCTCCTGCCAGGGTGGCACCTCGAGGATGCTCGGAGGTTGCCGGGCATCACGGCAGGTTGCCTTTAGGGGCCAGCTTTATCTGGTCTAGGAGGAACAAGGTCCTTATGGCTCCTGCCTTCGTGCCCGTGCTCTGAAGGGAAATATGGCCCTCTCCAAAAAACATCAGTGAGAACTTTCCTCATCTGTAACATCCAGGCAGCTCTGACAGGTGAGCTTCACTCATCAAGGTGGTTCAAAAAGTCCTAGGAGGAACAAGTTTTCATCATGGGTGGCAGAAGAACCATGTCTGGAAGGGAATAACTGAAATGGAGGCAAAAAGCTACCTATAAACGTCAGTCTGAAATATTAAAATCAGATACTCTGCTGTTTACTTTCTGTGCCTCCCACTTGACCAAGTTGGAATTAGACCTCAGACCAGGCTGAGACAATGTTGTTTTTAAGAGTGGGGCTCAGAAAGGATAGAAGAAGATTATGTTTCAGGGCAAACCCCCAGATTTGTTTTATGGCAAATAGCACGCAAAGAGCTCTGACTTGCTGAGCTCCCATATTGGAACAGGGTATTGCCTGTCCCTCACAGGGCCTGGGGATCCTCAGCTCGCCCCTTTCCAAAGGGTGAAGAAGGTGGAAGCACATCCAATGCCATAGAAATCCTTAAAAAACTAAAGACGTGGCTGTGATTGCTCCAGAGGGTTTGATAACTCAGTGGGTCTGGAGCATCTTTTCCCTTCAACTAAGTGGGGTATTCACTTGTGGAACACTTCTCTTAGCCCTCCCAACCCCAAGCATCAAATTCTTGGGGTGCATGTTCCAAAAGAAGAGTCCGAGTGCTTTAAGAACATACAACCTGATTAAAAAAATAGGCATATTTGTGGCAAAACTAGTTCAATGCTGAGAGTTTACTATCCTAAAGGTAACTGGAGGAGAACTGGAGGCCTGCTGCTTTGCTTTATAGCTGCAGTCTTACTGTTATTCCCCACATCCAATACCTTCAACCTTGAAAGCCATCTGCAGTGAAAGAAAAATGCTCATCTCACAAATTGTCCCTTCTGAGATCTGTAGTCTGACCCATCTTTCATACTAACGTTGGCATCAGCTGTGAGCGTTGACTGCCAAGTCCCTGGTTTCAAAGGGTTCTAATACACCAAGCTAAGAAGGGCCACCCTTGGATTAAAGATGAGAACAGAGATATGGCTATATATAAACCATAAACAGCTGTTTCTGAAAATTATGTGAAATTTCTCATAAACCTGTCCCAACAATAGCTTTTCCTTCAGGGTATTGTGGACTGACAGGGGAATACTCTTGATAGAATCCTGATAGTAGACAAAAGCTCGTGTACACTATGGACAAGGGTGGGAATTTATGCCCAGGGTTTTACACGTGGCCTTTGGAGCCACAGACTGAGATTTAATAGGGAGAAATAGAGTTAAATGTATCTGTGCTGACAGTGAAGTGAAGGTGATATTGTGACCCAACCAGTCTTGGCTAGACATGAATGTGGCTTCAGCAGAGGACCAGATTTAGGAGACAGACTTTGGAGTATTTCTTTATCCTTCAGCACCCATAAACTAGAAAGTTAGACAGCTGACTCCTAGGTGATACCTCCCTTTAAGAAATGTGCTAGATGCTGGAAAAATGTCCATATTGATGGTTGTCCATCAAAAGAGAAGTTACAGCCACTGGTCAACCCACTTTGCTCTGCCACATCCACAGTGGCAGAATGTGGTAAGATGCACACCTGGAATAAGGACAAAGCCCAGGGGCTGGTATGAAACTAAGCCCTACACTGGCCATGAGCCACTGATGGTGGCCACATCTGCAGAGGGCTTAGTCCCAGGCCCTTCTGTTATTGCCAACGTGGCAGCTGATGCCTTTCAGCTGCGGTTTCTCTTGGCCCTGCCTCTCCACTGATGCTGTCCATGCTCCAAGCAGTGTACCGTGGGGCTGGAGTTGGCTCAGGAGGCACAAAACCAGCACAGGAGCTTTCTGGTTCACCTGGGCTTCCCTTGGCAAAGCCCTGAGCCACCGCGGGGGCCACACGGGGGCCTTATGACAAATACTGACAAATACTACCTGCCAACCCAAAAGAAAACAGGTCACCCATGAAAGTGGGAGGAATACTGCCAGGAGCACAACTATTATGAGGCAAAATTGCTGCTTTTTTGTGATCCACCTGTCAGAGCTGCTTTCTGGGAGGTCGTTGCAGGGGGCTCAGGCGTTGCCTGCTTGGCCTGGTTTTGGGGTGAGCTCTTCCCACCCAGAAGAGCTCTTCTCTGTACCACAGAGAATCTTTTTGTCTTTTTTCTTTTCTTTTTTTTTTTTTTTCTTTGCATTTACCTCATGCTACCTCATAGCATGGTTGTATCTCCGTAGCCACTTGCTCAGCCATGTTCATCGCTGGCACGATGGAAGACGATTCCCTACTTGGGGAAAATAGCTCCCGAGTTAGCCCAGGGAAGAATGGTGCCCCTTCTGCAGCACCGTCTGGTGTCCCCCACCGCTGGTTTCCAGCCCACGGGCTGGCTTTCCCAGTGGGATAAAGACGGTGTAACGAGCTCAGGGATGCTGTGGTACGCCAGGCCTCTCCCCAGCTGAGCAACCAGCGCGAGAGCCAGGTCTGGCAGAGCTCTGCTGTGTCTTGAGTATCTCAGCGTGGAGACCAGAGCCAGCTCTAACGGGTTTAAATGTCTCCCTGACATATCCGTGACCAGGACACTTTTGCAGGACAGAATCTGTACGTAACAACCTCCTATCTTCTAATAAATAATTCTCTCTAAAACAGGCTCCCTCTTGTCTGGGCTCTGATTTTTATCACTGCAGCTACTTAAGGGTTCTCCACTCCAGCACTGGTGCACCATGCCACTGCTTAGCGTTCACAGGATCACAGGACAGTAGGGCTTGGAAGGGACCTTCAGAGATCATCTAGTCCAACGCCCTCTGCCACAGCAGGGTCACCCAGAGCAGGTTGGCCAGGAATGTAATCAGGCAGGTTTGGAATATCTCCAGAGAAGGAGATTCCAAAATCTCTCTGAGCAGCCTGTTCCAGGGCTCTGGCACCCCCAAAGTTGGGATATCCTTGGAATATAGACCCTTCTGTGTTATCGCTGTCCTTTCCCTAAGTCTTCCTGAATCAGAGAGGGGGAACTTGAGTGGTCAAGGGAGGACCATCGCAGATGGATCCTTCAGTCGCTGTAGCCTCACCATGGCCCATGGAGGACACAGGAAGTGTGATGTCTTTTACCAGCTCAGGGAATGGCCACTCTGAATATTGGTGCTCAGTTTCCTACACAGTGTAAGACCAAGATAAAAAAAAACCACCATGGTTTTGTCTGACTTCGGCTCTGCAAAAAATGACAGTAAAGAATAGTAGAAAGCCCATTTAAAATAAATGGATTTATTGGGAAAAAAGCTCTACCACGCAATTTACCCTGAATCACACCCAGCTTTGGGATTTTTTTCAGCTCTTTTGGGGCGGAGAAGTTCTTGACAACTTTAAATTCACAACCCAGGGTAAACTTTTAAGAAATTCTCTTCCCTGACATGAGTGAGCAGAGCTCTGGGGCCCTGCCCTTTCCTGGCAGGTTGGCACCAAGGTCCATGTCTTTTGGAGAGTGGGGCCCTGAAACAAGCTGGGTTTGCTGGTGCATGATGGCTCCTATTGTTTATCAGCTCTGGTCACAGAGCTTACCCTGCTTTGGGTACATGCCACGTCAGCTTGGGGGGCACTCAATCACCCTGCCCTTCTGCTGCTCCTCTCAGGGGGAAGTTAAAATATTAAAGAAAAATCCAAATTTAAAACATGTTTTACGTGAATCAGAGAAATTGAAGTAATAAATTATTCCATCTCATCAGGAACTGGAGGACAGTTTATAGGATTCCCTTCAAAGATCATTATTAACGATTTGGAAGTTAAGATTCTTAAATACCATGTATGGAAAACTACTTTCAAGCACCCACAGGCCTGATTTTTTTCCCCCCACATACATTTGGCATTTCTCACCTAACCTCACCAGCAGGAGGGGGCAGGAGGAATGCTTGCATCTCCCATGGGTTTCCCAGCATTACCCATCATCTGTCACACTCCTTGTCTGAGCTTGTCCCCATGGCCGAGGACAGGGTCACGGGTCCACCCTCCACCCAGGGCCACCACATTTGTATATGGAGGAGGAGTTGTCCCTGTCACGGCGTTGGTGGTGCACAGAGCTGGTTGATCTGACGAGCTGCTGATCGGGGCTGATCTGAGCTGTGGATGGCGTGTTTTGGGGGACACACAGCAGACTGGCAGCTCTGTCTTTCTCCCGCGCAGAGACGTCTCAGCTGAGAGCGTGGTCCCAGGGGAGCCTGGGGTGAATCTGGGGGCTTTGCAATGAAAAGAACTGCTCAGACACCGATGAGAAAGCGCTGCTTGCTGTGGCTGAACGGCTGAGAGGACCGTGGCTGGTGCCTGTTAAAATTAAGTCATTAGGGAATAGACTGCAAAGCTCTGAAAAATAATTTTTCATGATTCGTCACCCACACCTTAAAGAAGGCTAAGGTGCAAACAAAAGCCTTATCCAACTGGGCTGAGCAGATCATTTTTTTGCCCTTCCTTTGCGTGTTGATTTAATTCAGTTATTGGAGCCGGTTATACAAAGCAGGGCCCTGCACTTGGAGCAGGGGCACAGGGTCCAGTGTCCAAACCTTTGCAGCAGGGAAGTTTCCTGTAGACAAGAACTCAGAGCTCTTTTAACGTTTCCAAACAATACTATATATATTTTGAAGGAAACCACAGTGAGGTCTGAGCCAAAGTCAGTGAAAACTGTCTTCTCTTTTTCCTACCGTGAGGTCAGGATCAGCCCTACAGCCCAAACCTGAGGGAGACAAGGCTGTGGAAGGAGAGGTTTACAGACACCCTCTCAAGGGAAACGGGAAAAAGAAAAGGTAGAAAAGAGTTTACATGAATTAGTGTTGTACTTGGAAACCCTCTGAAGGACTCCTGGGGCATCCCTGGTGCTGCACGCACACGTGCTCCAGGGAAAGGGTAATGGGAATGAAGTGTCAGAAGGAAAATGACTCCTGTTCAGGGGCATTTCTGGTGACAGTGGCTTCGCCGCAGGTTCCTCCAGGACATTGTTACAGCTCTACCAAAGACATTTTAGAGCAATGAAGCACAAGTGCCACTTCGCTTATGACAAAAAGGACAAGGCCAATAAAGGGAGGTGTAGGAGGGGATGAGGCGTAGGGACACATTCACCATGAGAGGCAACAAAACCACTGCCACCCACGGCGTTTAGCAGGACCCAGCTCACACCCTGACCCATAACCAGCATAGCAGAATAAAGTGGCAGAGTTCTGACTCCTCTGCTGTGGGTGTCTCAAGGTCTGGTCCTAATCTCGATTCCAGAAGACACCACAGACTCCAGTAAGTCCGGAGTGTCCCTTGCTGATTTGAAGTACCTTTATCTAGACCATTGCTGAAGGACCTAAGACATCACCTCATGCATACATATGTTACAGCGGTTAATCTGTGAAATATTTTTAGGTAACAAAATTAACCGGTTCAAGACTTAATTAATCCTATTTCCTTCCCAAATGGTTGCCTTCAAATGGTACTTCAAATAGTTTTACTTTCCCCCATTGTCTGTCTAATGCACTGATGAACTTTTCCTTCTGAGCTTCTCCTTATTTTAATTGTCTGCTCATCCAACCATCCCTTCTGATAATTAAGCAAGTTAATAATATAGAGTGATCTTTAAAAATTAAACTTCTTTCCTTGTTAAGCAAAAGCAGAACTTTTGTTGTCGTTTAAAGGGGTGGGTTTTTTTTTTTAACTTTCCTCATTTAAAAGAACAATTAATGCCTTTGGAAGTAGTGGCAACATTTGGGAACCCACCTGCTACAGAGATATCGGTGTAAATACTCTTTGCATTAAATAATACAAAGGTTTTGCGTTAGATGACACAGTGAGGTTTTCTAGGGAGTTTGAATCAGCAGATCTTATGGTAATCAGGGTAGACTGAGAAAAACAAAGAGAAAGCAAAGGAAATCATAAACCAGTCAGGAATAGAGATCCT
>JAHREE010000532.1:782275-832864 GCA_033628505.1 Tringa tobata | reverse complement strand
AAAGTTAGCACTCACAAAAATGGAACAAGAGGCACCAAGGATAGACAAGGGAAGGAAATCCAGCAGCGAGATCCAGACCTACTTTCTCAGCCTTGCTAACTGAATATTTTTCTTGCTTATTTGAGAACACGAACATGTAGCGATGTGTTCTGTTTGGGACAAAAAAAATAATAACATGCTCTGTTCAGACTAGAATAAAGGCCAAAGACAGAAGTCCCTTGCAACCTCCATTATTCCATGATCCTACGGATTTAAAGAATTAAGTTGTAAATAAGTACTTTTTAGAGGAAGAAAGAATAAAATAAAAAAAAAACACACACTGGGCTCCAGTTTGCTTCATTTAGGACAAAATACCCAGTTCTCTTCACAGATAAAACTCAGTGCACAGGCAGTGGGTGTTTGCAGCAGCACCACTCTACCATGAAAGCGAGCATGGGTACAGTGATGAAGACACATGCACACACCCCCCCGTGCAAAATAAAATGTCTTTACATTATTTTGAGGACCTTAAAAAGCCCCAGGAAAGATTTCTCTTCTTCCACTAGGAAGACAAGACATGGCAGCAAAACCTGTGCCGCACCGAGCGTGATCCCAGCTGCTCACCTGCAACTGAAGGCACCGGGTAATTCAAGAAGTGTGAGCCCAATAAAACCACAGCGTGGTCTCTTCCTCTGCACGTCCTTCCATATTCGTATTAGCAGTTTCTTTATAATCAGCTGAGCCGTTGGTAAGTGTCAAGAAAAAGATGTAAAGCAGCCAAGTACGGGTTACGATCATTCCTATTAGCATAGCTCCACTTGAACAAGAACTCATCCTCCGGAGGATGGAGTACAGAGGCAGTATCGAAATCTAATCAAGAGAAATACTCTTTTCCTGTAAAAGTGAGTGGCTCCCCTTCCCCCCCTTGCCATCTCTGAAAAAAAAAAAATTAAAAAAAAAAAAATTGCTAAATCAATGGTGAATTTTCAATCAAAAATCAGGGGTCACCTTAGTCAGTGATATTTGTGCACTCAAACCACAATCACACTTTAATGAAGACTTTTAATTTCCCTCTTTCTAAGGCTCTCATTTAAGCACATGCTTATCTTTAAAAAAGGAAAAAGAAATCAACAGGATGCAGTAATTAAGAGAGAATTGCGGGCTTACGCTTCAAATCTCTAACAGGAAATGGAAGACTAAAGACAAAATTAACTGAATAATTTCCCAAGCTCAATATATATTAGATAATTATATCTAATAGAGAGAGAGTTATCCGCTGATTTTTGCTCAACATCAAGAAACTGGAAAGTCATTAGTGAGAAGAGACTTGAGATAATCAGCTAAAAGCCTTTAGTTGGATTTTGAAAGTTCAGAGGAGAAAGTATGCTAATTTTTTGAACCTTCGGAAGAACTTCAGAGTCCTCTCCTACCAGCAAGAGCTGCAAAACGAAGGCAGAAAACCACACAAGAAAACTAGAGAACAAAGAGACACTAACCTCCCTCTGAAATGGCTGCAAATCAGAGTTGCCACATCTCGGGCTTTGAAGACAAAGCTGCCATGATGTCTATCCCTGTACCTTCCCTCTCACGTGCTGGCACGGGTGGCTCCCTGCTCCCAGCCCAAGGAGCACACCCCAAAGCAACAGTGAGATGCTCCATGGTCACTAACATAAGAAAATGCACTGAGGAGCCACAAACTGGGGAAATACCTCCTGGAACTGGAAGGAGCATTTTTCAGATATGGTCCTGCCTCCAGACATGACACCCTAGTCTCCCCAAGCCCAACCTCTTGCACACCCTGGTGTCAAGGATCTCATGAATTAGCATCGTATCAGCCACGAAGACAACATGACCATGCCCTATACATGAGACCTGATGCTCCCAGGACTGAAACTGGCTGGCACGATGGCATCTTGACATCCAGTATGTGAGGTCTCCCCTTTTTACAGGGGACCCCTTGTCTGGGGCTGATGAAAAACACTTTCCTGGGAAAAAAACTTGGGAGTGCTGGTCGACTGCCAGCAGAATATGAGCCAGCAGTATGCCCAGGAGGCCAAGGAGGCCAACAGCATCCTGGCCTGTATCAGGAACAGCGTGGCCAGAAGGACTGGGGCAGTGATGGTCCCCCTGTACCGAGCACTGGTGAGGCCCAACCTCCAGTGCTGTGTCCGATTTTGGGCCCCTCACGACAGGAAAGACATTGAGGGGCTGGAGTGTGTCAAGAGAAAGGCAACAGAGCTAGAGAGGAGTCTGGAGCACAAGTCTTGTGAGGAGAGGCTGAGGGAGCTGGGGGTGTTCAGCCTGGAGAAAAGGAGGCTGAGGGGAGACCTTCTCGCTCTCTCCAACTCCCTGAAAGGAGGGTGTAGCCGGGGGGGTCGGTCTCTTCTCCCAAGGAACCGGCCATAGGACTAGAGAAAATGGCCTCAAGTTGCACCAGGGGAGGTTTAGATTGAATATTAGGAGAAAATTCTTCACCAAAAGAGTTGTCAAGCGTTGGGACAGGCTGCCCAGGGAAGTGATGGAATCACCATCCCCGGAGGTACTTAAAAGACGGGCAGACATGGTGCTTAGTGACATAGTTTAGTGATGTTTTGTCAGCGCTACGTTGATGGTTGGACTCGATGATCTTAAAAGGTCCCTTCCAACCTAGACAATAAAAAAAAAAAAAAAAAGGACAATGACGCCAACAGCAGCTCAGCCTTACAAAACCCATTTGCAAGAGATGAATGACAGCATCAAGTGCCGTGATAAACTTCATTAATTCTAGTCACTTGCTCAAATGCATTTAAAGGTTAGGAAGGAATACCAGATTTGGTCAGCTGCTGTCCATTGTGGGGCAAATGCAAAATTTACTGCCACTTAAGTCACCTTTCATTAAGGATATCAATTAGCTGATTTGCGAGAACAATTACAGTACGACTGCTGAAATCAATAAGTTCGTTTCAGAGCAGACAGACAGATTGCATTTTCTTGCCTAGCTTCCATTTATAGAGGCCAAATGAGGCTATCACTGGAAAATCTTATAAAGCCTTAGAGCCTCTTAGTTAGAATCTAGTTAGAAGCTAAAATTCCCCCCTTCATTTAGCCCCTTGCCTTGCCAGGGTGAGATTGAGATGTGTTTCTTAGCATCTTATAAAGGGTTACCATCACATGAAGTGGGTTTAAGAGATGCTGATTAAACCCATTCATCTCAGAGGAGATGGGACAGAATCAAAATAAAATCCTGGGAACAATATCATTGTGGAAGGCAATACCTATCAGGCAAAAATTAGGATCCATACACAGCAGCCTGCAAAGTCTAGGGACATACCTGGCAATTGCCAGGGTTTAATACATCACAACAAGGAGAAGAAACACAAGGAAACCATCAATATACCAAGCAAGACCTTCCTCATCCTCCTCAAATCATGAGGAATACACGCTAATTCAGGAATTAATCTCATGCCAATTAAACACCTTCACTAGTGATGGAATCTTTCTTTCCTGAAACCTCTTGTGTAGCTCCCCCAGTATCAGGCAGGAGTCAGCCCTACAATTGGTGGCCTCACGGTACGTTCATGATGTGACTCCTCCACTGGGAAGTCCACTGGGCATGTTTGTTCTGCATCCTTCACTGCTGGGACCCTGCACCATCCCTGGTGACCACCCTGACGTGGCATTTGGGCTCCCTGAACCCATCTTTATTTTGACAGGTTCACATGCATCATCAAGTGACTCACATTTTTCAAGTCATCCCTTGCCTGTTGAGCATCCCAGCTCTTCATGAGCACAGTTTCTCCCTGGCAAAGAGAGGCTGTGGAACTTTTCTTGGCTGGCTGTGGTATGGAGGTTCAACTAAATCTCAACAACTTGAATTTGGAGGGCTAAAATGGTGGAAAAAAACAGTTACTCCAGGAGGGAAGATGTGCACAACTTGGATTATACTTCTGTATCTTAATATTCACAATGAACAATGTTAATATAGTATTCAGAAAGTCTAGCAAGGAGTGGGTCCCTACTGGTTAGCCCCTATGTATCAGAGTATATAGTATAGAATACCAGAAAAACTTTCCCTGATTCCTTTTAATTCTCTATTTATGGGTGAAGCAATATACTTGTAAATACAATTCCTTACATTTGGAATAATGATATTAATTCTAGACAGCCAGTTGAGGTGAGGATACTGGCAGTTGGCAGCTCTGAAGTCATTGCAACACCGCTCCAGGCTGAGCCTTTGGCAATCCAAGTACATCGTTGTAAATGGCACTTTTCCTAGAACAGCTGCCTTGGCTTCTGCGCCGTCAAAAACCTTCGAAGGTGGGATAGGAACAGGCTTTCAAAGCATAAAGATCATTCCAGCTACAAGTGTTCAGCAACAACGAAATGAATTCATGAATGAAATGTCATTTCTATATCCAGGGCTGTATTTCCAGGAAATCATCATTTAGCGTGGTGTGTATTTACAGAGTTGTTAGCCAGCTTCTTGGGCAAACCCTGACCTCCAGGTTTGCTAATCCATGGTACCATTCATGGGCTTCATTCAAAAGCAGACATATACAATCTGACCTTTAACAAGAGAGGGTGAAACTGTCACCTAAGGAACACCAGATTGCGTGTTATGGGTTGGAAATGACACTGGAGGGGAAAAAAACAGCACGTAGTCACTGAATAAAGGATGATTAAAAGACAGTAGTGTAATTTGAGCACGTCAAACACAGTCATCATCATCCCACCACAGGCAAAGCTTGCAGTCCTTCAACCCTCCTCTGCCAGGCTCTGACTGTTCTTTTGCAGGGCCATGCAGCAGGGCGTAGGTGCACGAAGCACTTTTATCATCATTATAGCCTGATCCAAAGCTAGCTGTAGTCAAAGAATAGAACCATAGAATGGTTTAGGTTGGAAGGAACCTTAAAGATTATCTAGTTCCAACCCCCTCCGCCATGGGCAGGGACACCTCCCACTAGACCAGGTTGCTCAAAGCCCCATCCAGCCTGGCCTTGAACACTTCCAGGTCTGCATGACTTCTATGAAGCCTTCTGGCTCAGTCTGGGGGGACCAGTGCAGTCCACCTTTCCCATCTCCCTGGTCAGGAGAGGCTGAATCCAGCCAAAGCCAAGTTCACTGATGCCAAGCAAACCACAGGCTCCCACAGGGGTGCACTGACCAGTGGTTCACCCCAAGGTGACCACCGCTCACACCTCTTGGCTGCCTCAGCACCAGAAGTCAAGCTGGATTAGACCCAGCCTAACCATGACCCAGCGAGTCATTCACCAGCTCGACTCTGCCCAGCAGAACCAGCCCCTCCGTCCTCATACAAGACAACACCTGCAAACTGAGTGATGATTTTTTATACGGTGCCTTAAGTAACTGAAGTTTTTCTCCATCTTGTTATTAATAAAGGGGGAAAAAAACTCAAAAACAACAAAGCAAAAACCACAGAGCACTCATCTGACATGGTGATAACATCTGGAAAACTATGAGTTCGTTAAAAGCAATGTAAACTACGGAGCTTATGAGCTTTTGGTAAGAGCATGTTATGGTTTGAGGAACCCACAGCAATTTATTGTCGTTCAGACAATTATTCTGTCACCTGATGACCCGTCCCCACCTGGGAAGGGGAATCAAGAAAAAAACAAGGAAACCCGCAGGTTGAAATATGAACAGATTTGATAGGATAAGACTAAATAATTAACAATAATAACACTAAAGAACCAATATTGATCCCAATACCAATATAAAATACACAGGACTATACTCAGCCCATTCCATCAGCAGGAAGAGAATTGTCCCCCATTGTCACAGCAGGGACAGCCAATGTGGGACACTGCGAGCGCTGCGGCTCTGGGAGGAAGGGAAGGGCTCAAGGCTCCGGCACCGGGGCAAGAAGTTCTCTGGATCCCAGCCATCAAGGGAGAGAGAGACGGAAACTCCTCAGCAAACTTTCTAATTTATATTGAATGTGATGTTCATGGTATGAAATAACCCCGTTGGCAGCTTGGGTCAAGTGCCCGGGTCTTGCTCCTCCTCATCCTCGCACCTGGAGAGCTCAAAAACACTGAGACCTGTAAACTCGCACCCCAGAGCTGGCTAGAAACTAAGTATTTCACAAATTCAGTCACTAGAGTCTTCTAAAAGTGCAGTTTTCCCAAGCATTAGAAGATAAATCAGTCCTGCGCCGCTCAAACCAGGAGAGAGCCTTAGCGCGGTAAATACAGGTGGCATCCAGGCACAGAACTTCTTTTGAAAGCAAGATTTTAACAATCCTGAAATCCCCAATTAGGCTGAAAATCGAGAAAGACAAGCAATGCCTGGAAGCACCCCAGTCTGCAGAGCAGCCAGATGTTGCCACACAGATGGGGCTTCTCAGCCCCTGGAAGGGGACCGGTGACACCACAGCACGTGCTCCTGGCATCCTCCACGCAGGTGGCATTTTCAGATGGCTTCATCATGGCAGTATCTCTGTTTTTTTTTACCAGTTTGGGGAAGGGAGAGCTGGGTTTCCCGGTGTGCCCTGACCTGCTCTCTCTCCTCGGCGCTGCCTTGCTTGGGGGACACAAGGCAGACACCCCACGTGGGGAGCAGACAGACAGACAGGCAGACAACCCCACTGCGGGAAAGCTAAGTCAAAGATTTGTCAGGTTTGTATTTTGCTGTGAAACCCTCCAGGCATCCGTAGAGGCTTTTTAACTCTTGATTAATCTCCTGGGGATGTTAAATTTAAGTATTTTTCTGCAGCCCTTCCTGAAGCCAAATCCCCATTATTGGCAATAGGGATGGCCAGTTGCAGACATCGGAAGTTAGAGGAGTTTCACGCTAAATCAGAGTCTGAAGCCTAAACTCTTTTTCTTGCAATGAAAAGCAGGGAAAAAACATTTCCTGCGAGAGGACCATGGGCTCACATTGCATTAAACCTCAAGTGCCTTTTCTGTCTTGGTCTCCTGCATCGCTGACGCCGAAAAAGCAAAGGAGTGAAAGACAGCAAGAGTGTGAATAATCTCATGTAGTCGGTTGAACCCACTCCTACAAACATTTTGGTTCACCAAGAAAAGCACAAGGGAAAGTAGAACAGGCATTAAACAACAGATTCACTTCGCTGGCACAGTTTTAACAGAGAGATATACCCTGAAGACAGAAAGCCATGTCCTATTTGCAGAACACTGCTAGCTGAAAGGTGTTTATTTTCCTTGGTTCTGTTCTTCATCTGCCCCTGAGGCAATCAATACATGTCCTGAAAAACAGTTTTATTCACTTGCACGAATATCTATGTATGAGCATATACCCCGCATACTCCATTTTTCCTGCAAAGTATAAATGCTGAACCAAATTGTGATCTATTTTTACCTCATCATCCAGGCATGTGTATAACACTGATAGAACTATATCCATCTATACATCTCTCCTTATAAATGGCAAGGCAGCTCAGTCCTAATCTGAGAGTCTGAACAGATATTTTTAAAATAAAGCCTGCAAGACCCTATTTTTACTCCGCCAGATTTCTTGCATGACATCTTAGTGCCCTAAGTGGATTATAAATATGGGATAGGATTTTCCTATCTCCCACTTTTTTTACTATAAAAGAGCTACTGGTAGAGCCCCACTCCGCACAGGTTCCAAAGGCAGATGGATCTCCTGGTGTGGTACATCTCTACCTGAAGTCATCCTCTTTCTGCCCTCGCCAGTAAGACACATGTGAACAAAGCTGAGGAAAGAGGCCTTCACTGATTCTAACAGGGAGTGATAATAACCTCAACTTCTCTGTGACTCCTTTCTTCTGACTCCCTCATCACATTGCGGTCACATCTGCAACTGCTTGCAAGGAGGGGTCTCCAGAGCTCACCAAGGATCTCTGTGATGTCTCCCTTCGGGAGCTCCTGGCCAAGCTCAAGATCATGCTGGACCAATTCTCCAAGGCACTGCTGTCCAGGGAGAGGTCCAAGGCTGCTGAGGAAAGGGACACCCCGGTGCTGCAGTCAGACAGACCTCGGTGAATGCAGAATGTGTTGTAATGACTCTACTACCTGCAAGCACCTGGTCCAGCCTAGTGCCCACCAGTAAGGATGCTGGTCCATTAGAACTGTGGGCAATGCAATCATAGAATCATAGAATTGTCTAGGTTGGAAGGGACCTTTCAGATCATTGAGTCCAACCATCAACCTAACACTGACAAAACCATCACTAAACCATGTTCCTCAGCACCACGTCTACCCATCTTTTAAATGACTCCTGTGATGGTGACTCCACCACTTCCCTGGGCAGCCTGTTCCAAGGCTTGACAACCCTTTCAGTGAAGAAATTTTTCCTAATATCCATCCTAAACCTCTCCTGGCACAATTTGAGGCTGCTTCCTCTTGTTCTATAGCTTGTTACTTGGGAGAAGAGACCAACCAGCCCCTTGCTACAACCTCCTTTCAGGCAGTTGTAGAGAACAACCCTAAGGCTCAAGACCAGTCCATGCAGTGGAAGAGGGACAGCTACAAAACCATTGCTGCTCAAGTTGCATTGACCACCCCCCAACACCGTGGCCGCAGCCATGCTCTGTATAAAGCAGTGAGTAGTTATCAGCACGGAGTGATCAGCTTTGATCTGTGACTTAAAGCACGAGGGCACCAGCCAGTGCCTGAGCTAGACAGAGTAATGGTTTTCTGAGTGGGAACTGAAAAAAAAAAAAAAAATGCAAGCCTCTTAATACATGCCAAGAGATGGGTGAAAAAAGAAGACATTTCACTCATTATATAGACACATCCATTTCTTCATGCTCAGACAGGACTCCTCTAGTTTTGTTCTAGACCTAATTAGATTTTAAATGAGATTCCAGCACCTATAATAGCTTATTCTGATTGTTCTTTTTATATCATACAGGCACTGAATATTCATTGTGTTCATATGATTAAGTACCAAATCAATAGATATGACTAGTGGACCTGTTAGAATTTATGCTTTGCCTTATAAATACAAAGGATGAAGTCATATCTGATGTACAGTTCGGCCTCCCTCTTTGAAGAGTGGCTGTGACTGACATGGCTGGTGATCACAATGAAAACGGGGGAGAATGAGTAATTTAATGAAATTTCTGCATTTAGGATTAAAGTAACCAAAAGGGACTCTCTTACAATATGGGATGAGTTTCCAGGGCTTTATCATGGAAAAAGAACAATGTGACTTGGAACAAATGCAAAGGGTCACTGCTCCTAAAGCAGCGAATTCCGGATACAGCCCCAAGCGAATGGCACTTATGAAAAACAAGTCAATAGAAAAAGGAGAAAAAGAGTATTTTTCCCAGTGCAAGTCACACGTCCTCACCTGTGTAAGGCAAAGAAAAACTCACTGTGTCTTCCTAGGGAAAAGAGTCTGCCAATTCAGCAGGATGAAAGAAGGGAACCTGTGGTGATATTCCCGTTCAAGCTCATTCCTCCGTCTCCCATGACAGTGGGTGGCTCTGACCATGACACGGACCTTTCCCACCAGAAGCACAAGCAACCCCTCTGTGAGCCAGTGCCACTCACTGGTCCTTGCCTGGCCTGCAGGTCCCCACCACTGATATCACTCCATCTGGCCATCACCAAAAATCACAGCACTAAAAGAGGGAACAGACTTGACGAAAACACTTCTAACGTTACACCAACTTCCTGAAGCCACGAGAGATGCTGCTGGCATTTCATCTCATGGAGAGCAGCCAGTACGTGTGTACATCATTAATAAAGGAGCAGCAGCTCCTTGCCATGTTGGGTTTTACAGTCAAGGATTTTGTTCCCAATTTCAATAACCTGAAAGGCAGAAATTCCCAACCACGCCCAAAGGATTTGGATGTGGAGAGAAATTCAGGGTGAACCAACACCACTGAGGAGGCATCAGGCGAGCCACACATGGTCTGTGTCTGTGCACAGTGAAGGGCATTGGCCAGCCCTGGTGGCGTATGGCCAGGCATTGCATGGCCTCCAGGCATTGGGACACCAAAGAGGTCCTGCTTGGACTTAAAAATCCTTCAGTATCCCTCCTACATGACCTACAAGTAATCTGCAGCCCCCATGTCATTACCAGCCCCCTCCTTCACAGATGAACCAGACCCTCCCTGGTTAGGAAAATACTGCCTGAGCTCATAAGGCTGTCTTGCAGCAGAGTTAATTAGCTGGGGTTTAGCACTGCTGGCTGTGTTGCCTCCAGCTTCCAATCCAGTCATTTGAATTAAACTTTAGATGTGCACTTGCTGTTCAGAAACAAAATGTCGATAACGATAATTAATACACCGAAATTACTGCTCTTGTTCAGTCGGGTGATGCTAACTGAAGGACTACACCAAAGCATCAACAGCAGACTTTCTGTTAACTCCAGAGAAGGGACATGAGGCAAGAAGGAAATACAAGCCCATGGTAAAGTAGACATGATTAAGTTGCCCTGCATTGCTTTTAAGTACTCATTTTCCTTGCCCACAGACTATGGCTACAACTTCTGTCATCTCCACTCCCACCGTGGCTTCTCCAGTGGAGGAACTTCACTTTTTTCACCCAGGTGGGATCATAGGTTTCACCTGACAATTTTTCATGCCTGTTTTCCTTTGATTAAAATATTGTGAATTTTGTTTTCAAAGGCCATTGGGAAGTTTTGGCTTCCACTTGGGGTAGTTGAAAATGTTTTCATTACTTTTGTCACCGTGGAACAGGGAGAAAGCACCTTCTAAGACTTTTGAGAAAGAAATTGTCTTCTGTTTGCACAATACCCTGCAGAACCTGGACCTGATCTACAAATCAGATCATTCTCTTCACAGCATGACTCACCACACAGGAATAAATGCACTTTAAGGTGGCTTGATTGGGAAAATCAGATTAACATAAGCAGTCTGCTGAATGCAAAAGACATTCAAGCAGCACAGGGAATCTTGTAGAACACACACTTTAAATCACCTGCAGAAAGTTAGCCAAAGCATTGTTGCAAACCTATGGAGAGGATTTATGCAGCCTAAAATGAAATACACATCCCAGAGGAAAAGTTCTGGAATATTTTTCATTGCTGCACCAACACTGGTCACCACTAAATGCACTAAATACCAAATACTGTGGGTCAACACTCCTCCAAAAAAACCCGTATGTCTTGCATTGCTTGACGGGAACAACCTGTGCTGTGTGAAGTTCTTGGGTTTCCAATCTTTCTTTCTGCAAGGAGGGGCAGAGGAATCTGCTGTCCCTGATTTCAGCCATTTCTCCTGTTCAAAAGTCAAGATGACACTAGAAGTCCCACTGTTCCTCGGGAAGCTGCCACGCACGCGGAGCGGCATCGTGAGCGAGACGCAAGATCCTCTGGATGCTGCACCTCACCCCGTGATCCTGGTACCACCACGTGCAGAATTAAACACCTTGCACAATTTATTAACAAGCTACCAATGAGTCATGCATACCTATAGCGGAGTTTATTAACTAAGCTTATGTGACTGCCTGCCTTACTTAAAACCACTCAGGCATCTATCTGTGCTATAAAAAAATCTCCTTCAAGCACCACGGCCACGTTTTCTGGTGACACTTCTCCATGCCCATGCTGGGAGGTCTGTTTGCTGGGGCTCCAGCTGGTCGGCAGCACGTTCTCCTGCAGCTCGCCCACTCACACGAGGTACCATAAAGCCCAGATGCACAGAACTTTGCCTTGGCATTGGTTCATCTCTTCCCTTTCCACAGCCCTTAAGAGCCATTGCAGAATTAACAAGATAAGGAAAAAAGGGATTTCTCTGATAAAGCAGTGGAATAAAACAAGTATATAACAGACGTTTTATAGAAATTGAGGACCCAAATGGATTCTGTTTGGTATCTGAAGGAGGCATAATGCTCTAAAACACCAAAATCATAGAATCACAGAAAGGTTGGAAGGGACCTTAAAGACCATCCAGTCCCACCCCCTCCCATGAGCAGGTATATCTCCTACCAGACCAGGTTGCTCCAAGCCCCATCCAGCCTGGCCTTGAACCCCTCCAGGGATGGGGCAGCCACAGCTTCTCTGGGCAACCTGGGCCAGGCTCTCACCACCCTCACAGCAAAGAATGTTTTCCTAATATCTCATCTAAATCTCCCCTCTTCCAGTTTGAAGCCATTACCCCTTGTCCTGTCACTGCACTCCCTGACAAAGAGTCCCTCCCCAGCTCTCCTGTAGCTCCCTTCAGATATTGGGAGGCTGCTCTAAGGTCTCCCTGGAGCCTTCTCTTCTCCAGGCTGAACAACCCCAACTCTCTCAGCCTTTCCTCATAGGAGAGGTGCTCCAGCCCTCTGATCTCAGATTTTCTGTGGGGAAATAACACCTCTTCCAAAGGGCAGAACCAGCCCAGCCCAAACGATGGGGCCAGTCCTGCAGTACCCTGAGTACCACATTAAACCAGGGCTTCCCAAATATACTTTACTCCTACGCTGCTGCTATCTTCAGCAGCAACATCTCTGGATGACAAGGCATTAGGTGTCTTCACCAGAGCCTCCCCCACTTTGCCGGGGCTCGTGGATCACTGCCAAAACAGGCAGCCCTCGTTTAAGCAGGAACATCAGCAATGTCACTGCCATCAGGACCCAGACCCGTGCTCACCACCCATCGCACCCAGAGAGGTGAGCATGGGTCTGGGTCCTGATGGCTCCTGATTTTCCCCAGGGGACTGAAAGGTAAAGGGAAAATGTGCACTTCCTTAATGCCCGGAGTCTCGTAGGCTTGGTTACTGCCAGGAGTGTAACTCTTTGTCACTGCCATATGATAAAATATGACATTTCTAGCTCCAGGTCCTCGACATAGCAACACTGCTCTATGGCATTGCTGATCTCTGCAAAAGCTCTGGGAAATGTTCTTGTCCTGGAAAAAGCCTAAGGAATCAGTCTGGCTCCGGCCCCAGGTCCTGACAATCACGTCTGGAGGTTGTCCTTCCCCTTCCTTTTGCTCCCTCCCATTCCTAGAGCTTTTTTTCTTTGATTTTTTCCATAAATCCCAGGTGGGTTTTCACAGCACACGCCATCCTGCTGTCTCCTCTGTCAGCCCAGTCCTGTCTCTGGACTGTTCCTCAAATGCAGGGACTCTTCCAAATGAAGTTTTGATTAATCTGGGATTGAGCAGCCCTGGCCATCTGCTGCCGGCAGAAGAGGGACGAGGCATTGCACCGTGAGAGATCATTTCTCCGGTGCCCTCCAAGGAAAGACAAGGGGCCAAACCCCCCAGTCCTTACTCACACTTGCCTGACAGGTTTCACCCCTCCATCTGGACACTCTTCACAATTTCAGTATTTTTGCAAAATGCCTAGTTCAACCAATTAGTGCAGAATGTGGGGTCTGCTCCATTTTACATGTGCCAATACAATAGAAAAGCTTTTGCTTTTATTGATGAATCTGACACCCCAGGCAGGATAGTAATTACGTTAAAAATCCCTTTCCAACTCCCACTGATGCATCTATTTCTGGAAGATGCTTAGTCTTGTTGTTTAATTCCCTGTCTCCAGACAAGTTAGAGTGTGAAATTTTAACTACATAAGCTACTTCTACCTAGAGATCTACACTGTGCCTCGCTTTAGCTGCAAAATTGGTGCAATTTAATTTTCTCCTCCATTTGTATCAGCTGAGAATCTGGCCTCTTAATACTATGTTAAATTATGCTTTCATCAGCTATTAACTTTCATGCCATATTCAGGTTGCTCCTGCTGTTAAACACCTTGGAGGTGCTGGCACAACTGGAATCCTGTGAGTCACCTCTTCTACAAGGAATGAAAACTGGAAATCAGCTGGAGGAAGATCATGCAAGGAGAGGGTGAGGGGGACAGAAGGAGAAGGGGGAGAGGTGACAACATTGCTGGAAGAAGACAAAGAGCATTGCCAGCTACCATAAGAAGAATTAACTAAGACTGACTGAGGTGGGATTAGATACTGTTAATATTCCTTCAGAATTCTGTGGCCCCACATGAAATTCAACATGGTCTTGCTATCACTTTGAGCAATGAGACTACTAAACACATCAAGCCGTGCAGTGATAGGAGCCACTTATGCTTTTATGCCACTTATGGGTTTTCTAATTACACTTTCTGAGCCTGTCGCCTGTATGTTTGGGGAAATTAGCACTTTAAGGCAGGAGTTTGCATTCCCAGACAAGGCTGAGTTTGTTTCCCGTAACTCTGATGTTTGCCAGGTTCAAGTTTAACAACATTAGGTCTCGCACAGGGAAAAACCTTCCTGTCTTTTGCAATGTGCTAATTATAAATGGGATGTCTCGTGTGATGCTTGCCTCTATTGTTATATTTCACAGAGTATTTCCCTGAAAAGCTGCAGATCTGGCTCGTGTTCCCAGCACTTTGCAGGGTCCTCGGCTACCCGTGGGGTATCTTTAGACTGCGATGTCTTTGGAACAAGCAGCTCCACCTCTGAGGATTTGTAAAAAACCTGGTGAGACCAGTCTTGACCTAGGCTGGAGCCCACGCCGTGGGCACGATGTTAGTGTGCTATTCCTACTACACACTGCCCATCTACCCTCCCTTCCACCAGACATCACTGCTGTTTTTTCCTAGATGTTCCAAATTCCTAAATATTCATGCTAGAAACACAGCAAGAGTGGTGTAGCTGGAGTAAGTGGGAACTTCAGGACAAACAAGGAATCCCAGGATCCCCCCCAAAAATACCCCAAGAGCCTGTGGGAGCTTTGAGCTGGTGCCATTACGCTGTCACTCATACCCCAGCACGGCATCCAGGATCCCAGATCTGCAATATCCGTTTGCCCCAGTCTCACCAGCAGGCTGGCACCACCAAGGTGCAGCACTAGGGCTTTGGGATCAGTTAAGTTGTTCAGGCTCCCTTGGAAGTCAACGGGAATAAATGCATGGGCTGAACAGCCCTCCAGAAGAGCTGTTTTCTTCCTGCGGACTCCCAAGGAAACCGGATTTTAGCTAAAATTGGACGAGATGAATCCCAGCCCATTTGCCCATTGCATCCTTGCCGGAGGAGAGTGACTTCTGAACTCGGGTTTGTTCTTTAGCTGCATGTGAGCATGGTGGCAGAAAGCACACTGACGGGAGAGAGCGACAGCTCCTAAACCACTGTTTTATCTGCTTTGACCTTTGCATCCCAGGAATCTTCTTTTGGGGCTGCGGAGCAGACTTGCTGCTGAGCCGTGCCCAGAAATAGGGCACTTATCTCAGCTGGGCTGCTCTCACCTTCCTCCAGAGGTGAGCCGTGGGGCCAGCACGGCCTCTCCCTTCCGATAGGCGAGTCTTCTTATCAAAATGATGCTTTGCCCTAAGAAGTTCCAGAAATTTCATTTCAATTTGATTTAGATACGGCGCCTTCTCCTTGTTGAATGTGAAAAGTTTGACGGGGGTTTTGTGAGGGCGCTTCTTTAGCTGAGCTGTGTGGGAGAGGAAAAAATAAATAAGCCCCATCTCCCAAACCACGCTGCACTCACTTTTCCTCCCACTATGGGTTTTCTGCGTGTTGGGAGGTGCACGGAGTGGATGGAGAGGAGGGCACGTGGTCTGGTGAGAGCTGCTCCCACCACCGACTTTTGTTTACACATTTGCTGCCCCGCTCTTGGGTTAAATCACCATGTTTCCTTTGCTTCCCTGAGTAAAGGGAGATAAGAGCACTGCTTCTCTCATTTCCCTTATCTCTCCCTCCTTGCTTTGCTGAACAACCTCCCTCTCCCTCAGCCGGCAGCGGGGCAAGGGGAGGGACTGCAGGGCTGCAAAGCAGAGGGGCTGGTTGCTGCCTTCCCCCTGAACTCATGGATGTGTTTTTTCCCAGTTATGGAAAACAGATTATTTCCTTTTCCCCACCTTCAGTGGTTATCACCAGATTTCAAATATTGAGCAATTCGCTCAATTGGTAGATTTGTATCTGTGTCAGGGTTGGAAATTGAGTCCCTGTTCTGTGAACCACACTTTACTGCACAAGCAGTAATAGACTAACCGTACAGTGAAAGTGTTTTCCTTTGACATGTGAAATTCATTTATTTATCAGTAGAAATCAAAACAAACCCCTTTGAAGTGGAAATATTATTGTGCCCTTTAGATTCTACTTTGATGAAGCCTACAATACCATTCCTGTTAACCATCTGTTTAAATCTTAATTAAATGGTGTTTCCATATGAAAAACAATCACATCATCCTCTATAATACAAGGTCCTATAGTTGTTCCAAACCAGAGATACTAAGCTTTTAAAATGATGTCTCCTCTATCTACAGGATTTGTTGTAGGTTATAAATTATTTTTAGTTTTATTTGAGCCCTAGCAAGGAAGCACAAGTTGTAATGATGCTTCAAATGTTTGTTATGAAAGATTTCCGTGCTGCAAAGAGCTCTGCATATCTGCATTGTTCTTTCTTTGATGAGTGGGCGATTTCAAATGATTTTTTTTTTTAATCAAAGTCTTCCCAGAAGCAGAAGCGATGCTTGGCAATTGGACGGGTTCCTTCAGCCTTTCCCAAACGTCAGTCTAATGACAGAGCAGCTCTCTCCATCCCAGCTCACTCCTGTGCAGCACCAGCTATTAGAGAAAGACCCTGGAAGTCTTCACCCAGCATTACAATGACTATTTCCAGCCCTCTTAATACATCTGCTGAAGCAGATCTGTCCCGCCAGGGGTTGGATACGTAGGGATCCCCCCAGCAGAGGTATGGAGGAAGCATTTTGGCTAACTGAACATAGACTTCAAATCTCTGCGGCTGGAAGTAATTTGATTCTCAGCCTTTTCCTCGGAAACTACAGCACAGGAAACCTCGAAGACAGGACATATCGATTGAAATGTTTCTGACTCCAGGTTTTATTTGGTTTTCTAGAAGTACCCTCAGGCAGAAAGGTTACTCTTTTATTCCGTGCTGTAAGAAACAGCACATCATTACCCTACCCTTCATTTGTTTCCTGGAAATAACTTATGCCAGTGAGTCACCTCCTTTGAGCTCAGTACAATCACACGCATTTGCCGAATGCCCTTTTCCAAATGAAACTCAACTTTGTGCAACAACAAATTCAGTTAAGAAACTGAAAAATATCCTTGCCTCTATGAAAAGGCAAATTTTCCAAAACAAAGCTAAAGTGTTATCTCCATTTGTCCTTCTCCTCCTCCAGGATTCCCATTTGAGGCTGACTTAAGAATTTCGGGTCAAACTTTGCTCTCACACACACCCACCCAGAAATACTCCACTAACCATCATTTGAGGCACTTGCCTAGAGAAAGCAACAGGGTTCATGGAAAGAAGCAGCTTGTGGAGTTCTTGGTTTTGCAGGCACCACTGCGACTCCACTCCGTGTGATCTTGCCCCTGGGTTTGCCTGGGGAGCAAGGAAGGAGGAAAGCAACTGAGAACAGAAATATCCATCCCCAGATGAGGTCCGTGTCCACCAAAACCCAGGGATGGAGCAGGCTACTTGCCTTGACCACGCTGATGTTGGAGTACTTTCATCCAGCACATTTTGCCATCACCTTGCACATCTAAGAACCTGCTTTTGGTGAAGCTCTTAGGATGCCATGACTTCCAGCTCTTACAGGGTCTCTCCCAGACTGGGACCCTGCCAGACTCACGTCCCACCAGGCAGGAGAGCACTGCTGTGTCTCTGTGTGGAGCTGGGAAGCGCAAGCAGCCTCAGCTGTGTGGGGAATGACCCCCCCATGCTAGTCCTGGGACCACGCTGCTGCCCCAGGAAGGCTGCAATCTTGGGGCAAGGCTGCTTGGACCCACTCCAATTGCTGTTAAGCACTCTTGGTATTTTTTGGAAATTTTCTAAGTCTATTAAGTTCCCCAGTTTGCTCATTTTTGCACCAGACGATTTTAACACCAGTTCCCACCAGGGCCCAGCTCCCACTGCAGTTTCTCTCTGATGGGGCATTTCTATGTCAGAATCCCTGCAACATCACCTTCTATGAACACTTTGTGGAGATCCAAGTCCCCTCATGTCCAAAACCACTGCAGTTTTGAGCCAAACAGACCTCTGGCCCTTTCCAACATCTCCACAGATGTCCACTCCCCACAGCAGCGTTGCGTCTCTGGGTTGCAGGCACCAACCTCCTGTTGGACGATGCCCGCTGCTCCTGAGAAGGACACAAAGCTCCACCTCAAAAGGGCTTCTTTTGCTAAGCAGAAGCAATCCTACATCTGTGACATTTGCCTGGAGGATGCTGAGCTAATGCCATGAGCTACCTCCGCCAAGAACATAGCTGGCAGGGGAATGTCATGAACAGCTGGGTTTGTGCTGCCTTCTTCAGTAGGAAAGTAATAAAGAAGAGGAGAAGACCTCTCTCTCTCAGGCACAAGCAGCTCCTCAGGCTCCTCTGCAGTTGCTCTTTGCAGACCAGAAATCTCACAGTTGTACAAGAAGGGAGCAAAACACTGGCTGATCTCTGATTTCATTCCCATCCGAAACCCCCGCCTACGTGCACAGGATGCAATTCCTCCCTCTATAAAGAATCATCAATCCTTGATGTCCTCCAAGCCAGAGTGGAAACGGAGCTCAGGCAAAAAAAGCCTGTCCCAGTCCCTGAGTGAACTCTCTGGGATCCTGCAAAACCGATTATTGGTGTTTCCCTCCCGTTACAGGCTGGCTCCAGCAGGGCATGTCCTTTACTGTCCCAGTATGGGTCTGTCTGGAGTGGTAGAAAGACAACCTTGGGGAGGGCTGGAATGAGCTGTTGCTACATTAAGCTGTATTTTAAGATGGAAGTTTGCACCCAGCATGACAACGTGCATGCTAAATTTCCACCACACCAAAAAGTAGCTGTTTGATGAAAACTGGAACTGCTGACAACAGTGACAATATAAAACCATCTCAGTCACTTACATTACACAGTGGCAGGCTCAGATTCTCACAGTGAGAAAAGGAAGAGTGATGATTTGGAGCATACAATGAAAGCAACACTTTGCTTCTTGAAATGGATTAGTTTTCTTTGAGATTAAGCCAGTATCCAGAGCTGCACAACATGTGCTAATGTTACTGACAAAGTCCGGCTTATAACAACAAAGTGGTCATCCAGTAACACAGAATAATACTGTGACTCTGCTTTAAAGTACTTGCTGAAATGTAACAGCTACAGTTCAGCTCTCAGCAGCAAACAGCAAATGCTGTTTTTTCTTGCTATGGCGCCCTTGAATCACGGAGGTGGCTTCAGCCTTTATTTAGGTTCCCATCCCATGCACACTAGCATGTTCAAGATGCCCTGGGACAAATTTGGAAGTGTCACGCATGAGCCAGGCTAGGGAGGGACACCCACTCACCCAGGAGCCTGTCACAGCCAGGCAACCATGGCTCTATATCTCAGCTCTCCCTGCTTGCAATACTGGTTTCTCAACCCTGATGGTACATGGAATAAGACAAAAATCCAAAAAAAATATTGGTGTCTAGAAAAAAACCCTCTCCTCGTGGCATTGCTTAAAGATTCAAACCTGAAGGTCACTTTTAGGTCTAGGGAAAGTAGGAAAAAAAAAAAATATAGGTTTTTAAGCACCATCTTTCACAAACTAGCCACCATCCTCAAAAACACAGCACCCAGAGCCCTGCCACGGGCTGCTCTGATTTCGGGTGCCTTCGGGGGCAGAGTGGGATGGTGTGACAGCCACGGCTGTGCCACATGCAATACCCCAATGTCTCGGTCCTGTCCCACCCACGCAAGGCTCGGCTCTCGCCTCCCCAAATTGGCGGCAGCTCCTCGCCCCCTCACTGGCTCTGCTTTGCTCCAACCAAGCACAACCCAGGCTCACGTTCCACAGGTGCCTCCTGTTTTTTGGGGGGGTAAATTTGCCTTATTTTTGTTGCAACAGCAACAGCTATTGCAGCTGCCTTCGAGAGCAGCTCTCCCATTAGCGGGAGGCGAAGGGAAGCCTTGGGATGCCGTAGAGGGGACCACCTCCTCGGGGATGTGCTAGTTATCACATTGCCATGGCAACCGTTCCCGCCGGTGCCACTGTCCCCATGCAATGGATGGGAAATGTCACTGTGCCCTGCCAAGGAGCCTGCATTCTGCACGCAGGGAGCGGCTTGCTGCTCCGGCAGCCTTCTCGGTCCTCCCTGGGAAAATCCTCAGCTGGATCTATCAGTTCTGCAAAACCCTCATCACCAACGCAAATGCACAGAGAGCATTAAAAGCATTTTGGGGATCCCTTCACCTCCCCAAACATCTGCTGCCTGGAGAAGGCAGCAGGTTCAGAGCAAACAAAAGGAAATTACATTTGAGAAAGCCTGTAATTAAAACCCTGGAACTTTGTGCTACAGGATATTGTAACGGTCAAAAATATAAATAAGCTCATAGAGAGCTCAGGGAAAATCATGGAGTGCATCTCCACTGCACCACCAAAGGCCACACCAGCCAAAAGAGCTGGTGGCTGGAGGCTGAGGAGAGGAAAACTGGGGAGGGACCCCTCTAAAAACACCCTGCTGGGATGCTGTTTCCCAAGCAGCAGCACGGGCTGCGCCAGAGACCAGTCAGAGGGAGGGTAAGCTCTTAGTCCAGAGCCAGGCTTTGCATTTCTCTGGCAGAGATCTGTGGTTCACAGGCAGATTTCATCACGCAAGATCTCATGGTGTTACTCCGAGCAGATTCTCTGTACCCTCTGCTCCAGCTCCCGGGGATGCGGAAAGCATCACCCCTCAAGCACACCTCCTGTCCCTTCCATCTCTCCCTGTCCCACAAATCTTCCCGAGATGCACAGGCTTTGTGCAGCACCCCAAAAACTGGGCTGGAAGAGCTACTGCTCCCCACCCAGGCACCTACAGCAGCTCAAAGCCAGCAAGAAGTTGAGCTCCCGGAGCAGCAGCTGAGAGACTCATCTGCACGGAGGTGCCACCAAGGTCCCTCTGGGAGGACACGCTTTGGGTCCTAGGGAAAAGAGACTATGGGAAAATGTGGACAAGTTAATCCTTTTCATCCTTTAAAGAAGCTCAGGTAGTGATTTGCAACTGCCTTTGCCTCTAATATTTATTTTTTTTTTTGTAGAGCGACCCAGAAAAGATTTGATTTAAACATGCAGTTTAGTTGTAATGAGGATCTGTTTGAAGATACTAAACAAGAAATTCTTGTAATTGTAAAACTTTTTCCATTCTGACTTGGGGACAGCTAGCCTGAGGCTTACCTCATAGAAAATTTAATGACTTTAAGATTTATCAGCTGGGGTTAATGTAGTATTTTCTCTTATCACACACTGTAATCATGCGTGCAGATGCAATTCTAGCTGTAAGAAGATAGCTCAGTGCATAGCATGGCTTGTTCTTACCCTCCAAGTCAAAAAAATTAAGGCTTTGCCCCCCACTACTGTAAAACAGCATCTAAGGAAAGTCCCTTTTCTCTGCAGGTTAATTGCTTTCCCTGAGGGCTCGGACCTATACAGCAGCAAAATGGTTGAAGGAAAGCAAAATGGCTTGCAAAAAAAATACCTTCCCAACATCAAAACTAGCTCTAGAACTGATTTGTTCTTGTTCAGTCAAGGTGCTCTCAAAACTACTTCCAGGTCTAAGGAGGAACATTTCAAAGGCAGTGAAAACCAGTGACCCCAGCTATCATTGCAAACCAGTGACCCCAGCTCCCCTGCTTCTTGCTATACCCCAAAGCTCTTCCCTTGCTTCCCCTGGGAGAATTAAAGCAGAGAAAGGTGACTTCTAATTGGATCATTGATCATTTCCCCACTACAGGTGCAAACACACACCCTACCAAAGCCAAAACTCATGAAAATAAGGGAAAAAAAAAAATAAATGACCTCTTCCCAGCAGCTTTCTGGATTACTCTTGAGGTTGCCCAGGCCCCTCTCCTGACTCCTACACCTTCTGCAAAGCTGCTCGATGACCCACACATCGCTTGGGGCTTTTGGGGGTTCCTCATCCTCAAGAGCTGGCGCAGGAGCCCCAACAATGACCCCCTGCAGGCTGAAATCCTTCCTCTGACAGTCGTTTCGTCTCCCACTTGTCTTTGCCGTACTATTTCTCGCCTCACTATTGCTTTTCTAGATTTGTTTGTGCCTGAGTCTGGTGCATACATATGTCCATACCCCTCTACCGTGCTATAATGAGTTGTCTCACGCTGCAGCTTCCGTAGAGCTGCTAAAAGGAGGAGTGTTTTAAGTAAACACTGAATGTCGAGGCAAGAGTGAGGAAGAAGATTTTTAACTGGAAGGGAAAAGCAAAGGGATTTGTGTTCACAAGGAAGCACTGGCAGGAGGGTGAGATCAGGCCTATTTCGACAGGCTGTTTTCTTTTCACAAGCTGTGACTTTCTGGGCACTGCAGGGACAAAAGTCACCTGGATCTGGTGCTAAAGTTACTAAGGAAAAAAAAATAAAAATAGAAGGAAAGAGCCACATGTGAGAGATCTTAGGCACACAGGACATGGGGATATGGGCCAGTGGAAAAGTCACCTCAGTGAAACAATTAGACAATTGAAAAGGAAGCTTTTCTATTAAATTTTATAGTGGTTTCTAAAAGGCAGAAAGCAACAGAGATGCTGATGGAGAGGCTGAGATAAGCATGGGAAGCTCGGCTCATACCCAGAAAAGCAGCCGAGCGCGGCTGCCTGTTACAGCCCAATGCTGTGTCTGCAGCCAGCCACGGCTGCTGCCCTTAAGGGTTAAAAATCAGCAGTGCCAGCTAAAAGGGAAAAAAAAAAAAAGATAACAAATAAAAATGAAGGGGACACTTGATTGCAGACAGCCAATGCCAGTAACCCGGGGGTGCTGAGCAAGGCGCCCAGCTGGGAGCCGGGTTAATAAGGAGGCTGGGGGGTGGCAAGGGGAGGATCCCCCCCAGGATTGTCCACAGGAGGAGAGAGATTATATTCCACCCCCCCACCAGCTGCTAGTGATTCCGAAGTAGAGAACTGCAGGTTGAAATCATCAGAAAAGCAACGTGGTCAGGGGCTGTGAAGGCAAGTGGTGATGACCCTGGAAGCACTAGGAACTGCCCCTGTGCCATCAGCTGTGGAAGAGCCAAAGAGGGCTCTCTCTAAAGAGACAAACTTGTGCCATTTTTATTTCCTATTTACCTACGGCAGAGCAAAGCCTTCTCTGTCAATGAACCCTTGAGAAGTAACTAGAAAGAGGAAGGCAGAGAGGATCACAGAATGCTTTGAGTTGGAAGGGACCTTAAAAATCATCTAGTTCCAACCTCCTTCTGCCCTGGGCATGGACACCTCCCACCAGACCAGGTTGCTCAAAGCCCCATCCAGCCTGGCCTTGAACCCCTTCAGGGATGGGGCAGCCACAGCTTCTCTGGGCAACCTGGGCCAGGGTCTCACCACCCTCACAGCAAAGAATTTTTTCCCAAGATCTCATCTAAATCTCCCCTCTTTCAGTTTGAAGCTGTTACCCCTCATCCTATCACTACATGCCCTTGTAAAAAGTCCCTCTCCCCACCTTTCCATAGGCCCCCTTCAGATACTGGAAGGGGCTCTAAGGTCTCCCTGGAGCCTTCTCTTCTCCAGGCTGACTGCCCCCAACTCTCTCAGCTTGTCCCCATAGGAGAGATGTTCCATGTCTCTGACCATCTTTGTTGCCTCCTCTGGACCCGCTCTCCAAGAGGGTGAAAGAGAAAAGCCAAAAAATGACCGATTCCTTATTACAATCAAATTTATGTAGAACAGAAGTGAATCTGGGCCCTGAACTACCACCTAGTCACCCTATAAAGCATGGGTGCAAATACCAGCTTTGAAGTTACAAAGTTGATGGTCCCTAGATCTAGACTGTGCAAGGGATTTAATTGTTAGCAGAGAATTGTCCATTCACGAGGTTTTATACCTGTTTCTTGTCTCTGTTTGTAGAGACTTTTCAGTTGTCAAGACTGGGGATGCTACGGGAAGCAGGAGAAAACCAGGACTTTAAGGACACTTGTAATAATAGAGGAGGAGGGTGGTGCAATGCAGAGCTGGTCCACAGAGTCATTTGTACACATGGAAGAAATCCCTCCTCTATCCTAAATACTGGAGCTGCCGAGGGGATACCTGTCTGCCAGAGTGCACTGAATTCAGATGGTCTCCAGGGGAGACTGGGCTCCAGGTCTTAAAGTGATCACTGCCACAGACCCACCACTCCCACGAGGTCTTCTTCTAACTGAAATGCACAAAATGGTCGCTTTCTCTCAATTACCTGTTCCATGGCAAAGTAACTGTGAATTTTAACTGATTGTGTATATCTTTATGCTTGTACACACAGAGCAGAACATGAAGAGACTGTATTTTCTTAAAAAAAAGAAAAACCAACATCAGGGAAGAGACTTCTTTTGGCCTGTGAGGTAAGTGAGCTCTCAAAGAACAATGATCAACTGGGATATTTAACATCCTTCCTCCCCCATTTAAAATAAATAAATAAAGCAGACAAGCAAGCCTGCCATCCTGTCAAAGCCTCCGGGAAACAGGGACAGGCGAGAGGAATGGTGCAAATCAATCTGCATTACATTACCTCACCCGAAAGACTCGAAGGGACTAAAGAACATTTTCATTAATCTTGTATGCCACTGCTCCGTGTCATCCCAAATCGCATCAAGACGAGATGAAGCCAGCAGCCACCGCCAGCACATGGGCCAGAGGAAAGAAAGATGGGCCAGGTCCCTCACCACGACCAGGTGGGAGGAAAGGGAAGGGGACTTCATGTTCAACCCAGGCTCTTCCAGGTGAGCAAGAGTTTTGCTGGGACTGATGAAGAGGGACTGACTGATGAGAGGAGCACTTTTGAGTCCAGTGGTTCCCCACCTTTCTGGAGGGCCAGAAGTATCGCCATGGACCAGTCTTGCCCTTGCTGGAGCAGCACAGCATCTCTCCACGTCTCAGCCAAGGTATGTGGGTTTGCAGCTCCCTGGGGAGGACGGTGCAGAGGGACAGCCTGGAAGCATGTCCAGGGACAGCAGGAGCCCATTAGGGTCAGCCACTGCGCAGCAGGAAAAGTGACCATTCTCCTGCAAGAGCACAGGGTACCCCCGCTCAAGCCAACATGCCATGGGAAAACCCCTTCCCTATGCCCAAAACCCTCAAAATACAGGATTCCTACCTCGCCAATTTCTCTGAGGACCATTTTAAAGGTGATCATAGCCAATGAGAAGATTCCCATGTTCACATGGAAGTGTTCAAGACCAGGCTGGATGGGGCTTTGGGCAACCTGGTCTAGTGGCCGGTGTCCCTGCCCATGGCAGGGGGGTTGGAACTCAATGATCTTTGAGGTCCCTTCCAACCCAAACCATTTTATGATACGTTAGGCTTTGTTTTACTTCTGCACTGGAGCCAATACGCTGTTTGCATCAGCGCAGCTCCCAGCAAGGAGAAGGTGGGCTTGTTTATGTAGGCAATGGAGCATTTGGCCTCTCAATCCACAATGATACACTCCTCAGCAGGCCACGGACCCGTGAATGAATTAACCCCTGCCAACACAAGCTGTCCCAATTAAAAAATAAATCAATCTGTGCACACAGCCCCCCCCAAATGATTTAACTGTGCCCCCTGGGTTGAACCCCCGCTAAATCTGACACACTTTCAAGTGTCTGCCTTTCAACACATAGTCTGCCTCTTTGTTTGCAGCTGCCACAGTGTGAATTGCTCCAGGTTTATGCCTCAAGTCTTGCTTCTATTCATGCGCCCGTGGCATTAGCACAGAAACGTACTGAAGGTAGCTGTATTTGAGCTTTTTCAACCAGAAAATTTCTAGCTGTCCTAATTCGGGGCTCTGGGTAGACAGTAGGAGGGGGTTGTCACACACACACACAAAAAAAAAATAAAGAAAGAAAAAAACCCAACCCAACGCTGGAGTATTATCCCATAAAACAGCTCCTGTGTGATGCTTTCAGTTCAAATCCAGTTTGACATTAATACTTGTCTTAATTTCCCTAGAGAAAACAAACATGCTGAGACTCAGTGTATAATACAAATTTGAAGATTTGTTCGTTGAGCTGGGTTAGACTTATAATGGGCCAAAAAACAGGCAAAAGTACCGAGCTTTAAATCTTTAACTCTAGTAATTGCCAGGCCAAAGTTGCAAATGCACCAAGGAGTCACCAGGCGCAGAGACACCCACTCTCTGCACTACATGCACACTCTTTGAAGAAGATGAGAGGAGTCAGGAACAGGCACAAATGGAAAGTGGCTTCCCATACCTGGAGTCGTTTCACATCCCTTCCACACACAGCCTCAGAGCAAGCGTTACAGGTTGGGGCTCTCCCCAGAATTACTGTCGTGTCCTCGCTGCCAGAAAACCCAGCAATATTTCATAAGCTACTTATTCAGTCAACGTTGCCCTCTTTTGTTCACGGGAAAGCTCTAGAAGGATGTCTCAGCATTGTCCTACACACACATCCAAACCCTGGTATTCTCTCCCTCCACCAACCGGAGACCCTTTTTGGCCCGTTTTGGCTGCGAGGAGCCCGTTATGGAGATACCCTAAAACCAGCTGGGCACCAGCTTCTCACAAGCTGGGCCACGTATGGTCTCAGCACATTTATTTCCACTGGAATACACCTAAGGCACAAACTTAGAGTTGTTTATTACAACCTTGAATTTTCTTTTCTGGGCATTTTTGTACCAGCAAAACCAAAATGTTTGTCACAGGCATGAAATCCAGGCAATGAAATCAAATGGCCATGAATCTGGCTTTCCCCACTCACTTGAAAGTACCAGAAAAGTACCAGCAATGAAGTTTTCCACATCATTCCACCAGCTCTATTAGCCAAAGTTTTAATGCCTCTCATTAATGAGCTTTAAAAAATGACAAATAGCTAGTACAGAAATTTTACCCTAAGAGCTACAAAATTAAGTTGGTACTACGAATAATGCGCTAACAATCAACTTCAAAAATCATGTTCATCCTTGTCACTGAAATAATTAGTGCGTCAACCAATGGGAAATTCCTTCCCCTCAGTAACCATGGAAATATTTAAAGGTTGCCAAAGCCCTGCAATTATGGATTCCCCAATAGTTTCCCATGTGATGTGGGAACTCAGTGTATCGTGCACAGAAAATCAGGGCTTCATGTCACAGGATGGAAAAATGCACTTTAATTATCACAACAGAAAGTGATAGTCGGGCAAAAGGCAGAAACCAGAATTACTCAAAAAATCAATATAAGACTGCCACCAGCTTGTAGGATGCGTCTTATCTGCCTTGTTAGAATCAAACAGAGCAATATACTGTATCTATCAAGGGCTGCGAAACAAGGGAATTCAATTTTTGCGAGTGTGAAGCTATCATAGTTATGAATATGGATGAGGCTCTGGGCAGCGGGGCCTCTGTGCAACCCATCAGAGGTTGGTGGAGCAAATGGAATGGAAAAGACTCCATCAACATTACTTTGGCCCCTGCCCAGCTACCAGAGCTGCTGGCCTGAGGAAGCAGAGCATGGCAAGAAGGGCTTGTCCCCTGGGCACCATAAATGGGATGAGGCTGAGGTAAGCAGATCCAGGTGACAAGAGGAGACACTTGTTCTTCCCTGGTCCTGGATGCATCACCACCAGGCTACAGAGTCATGTAAAGGGATGCACAGCCCACCCTGAACATATTCCTACCTCAGTTTTCCTATTCTCTCTGGTATTCCCCGTCCGTCTTTTCCTTGCAGGTTGTCTCCATGGTTCTTCTGCCACATTCAGCTGTCTCACCTCCTCCCTTCCCTCCTGGTCCCCGGTGCCAGCACGTCTTCACATCACCATCTCGGCCCCACAAATGCCACAACCTAAGTCAGCTTTAGGTTCAGTCATTCCCACCCCTACATCAGTTCCTGCCATGAACAGGCCTGGGAAAAGTCACACAGGATCACGTTATGCCACCTCAAGAGCATCTTTTCGGAGCAAAATGCTCCCTTCCCTCTCAAGTTGTTTCACTTCTCCAGCACAGATAGTCCAGCCTGACAAAGGGAACCATCCCCTCCCCACCACTTTGCCACATGAGTCATAGAATGATAGCATGGTTAGAGTTGGAAGGGGCTTTAAAGATCATGAAGTTCCAACCCCCTGCCCTGGGCAGGGACACCTCCCACCAGACCAGGTTGCTCTAGCAGGAGGTCCTCTGCCACAGGAGCAGACTCTGTTCATTCCTGCGAGTAGATTATTAAACCTGGGCTAACACAGCAACCTGAAATAAGAAGGTGCTGCAGGGATCTGCTGTCACCAGAGGAGCAGCCCAGCCACCCCTGGTGCTGCAGAGAAGAACTCCTCACGGCTCCACCTCTCCCCGGTACAGATGACCTGACTCCAGCTCTTCCACAGGGCACACGTGATTTCCCAGCAAGAAAATCTCCAGCAGACTCAGCAGTCGGCTCCAGCGAGCGATGCCAATCCATGTATTATTTATCTTTGACACTTCAGATCGCTGCAGTTGAAAGCACTTCCCTCAATCTTTTTGTTTTGCTTCTGCTCGTATCGTTATCCCAGGATAACTCGGAGTCTAATTGAACCTGCGTGTGCCAAGTGAAGAAAAAACCTCAGACATGCTTGATATAAGAAGTTGCCACTCTTATCGTTTTCGTCAGAAACTATCATTGCACAAATCCTCTAAGTGCTGGACGGTCCTAGCTCTAGGAATATGGCTGGAGGGAAAACACACTAATTCATTCTGCATTCACATCGATGCAAGTTAGTAACTAAATACCAGAAACATCAATCCTTTAGCTATCAGTCCTGTCTCCTCCTTAACTCTCCCAAAAAAGTTCCTCAAACGCAGCAGTGTTGAGCAACACAACAATGGGGGAGGCCGTGCCTTGCATTAAGGCTGTTATTCCCCTTTTATTGCAGAGCCTGGAGCACCTGAACCGTGCCTTCTGGTGAGTCTATAAAACAGGCCTAATGAATCATAGAATCGTCCAGGTTGGAAGGGACTTTTAAGATCGAGTCCAACCATCAACCTAACTGACAAAATCACCACTAAACCATGTCCCTCAGCACCACGTCTGCCTGGCTTTTAAATACCTCCAGGGATGGTGATTCCATCACTTCCCTGGGCAGCCTCTTCCAAGGCTTGATAACCCTTTCCGTGAAGAAATTTTTCCTAACATCCATCCTAAACCTCCCCTGGCGCAACATGAGGCTGTTTCCTCTTGTCCCATGGCCTGTTCCTTGGGAGAAGAGACCGACCTCCCCTGGCTACACCCTCCTTTCAGGGAGTTGTAGGGAGCAAGAAGGTCTCCCCTCAGCCTCCTTTCCTCCAGGCTGAACACCCCCAGCTCCCTCAGCCTCTCCTCACGAGACTTGTGCTCCAGACCCCTCACCAGCTCCCTTGCCCTTCTCTGGACACACTCCAGCACCTCAATGTCTTTCCTGTCATGAGGGGCCCAAACCCAGACACAGCACTGGAGGTGGGGCCTCACCAGTGCCAGATACACAGGGACCATCACTGCCCCAGTCCTTCTGGCCAGGCTGTTCCTGATACAGGCCAGGATGCCGGTGGCTTTCCTGGCCACTCAGCTGGCTCACATTCAGCTGCTGTTGACCAACACCCCCAGGTCCTTTTCCACCAGGCAGCTCCAGCCACGCTTCCCCGGGCCTGGAGCGTCCACGGGGTTGTTGTGGCCCAAGTGCAGGACCCGGCACTTGGCCTTGGTGAACCTCAGACCATTGGCCTCGGCCCATAAGCACTGAATCACTGCCCCTGCAGATCTATTTGGTCCCTGTTTGGGCCTTTTTCTCCCCACCTCAGAACTGCTGTTAGCCCACTTCAGACTTACACAAAAAAGCACACTCCGAGTCCTCTCTCCCCAAGAAGCTAATTCACTGTCCATTTTGCTGAAACTCCAGAGGTGTGCAATAGAGTTAATTTGAGGGAATTTTGATTGTGAAATGACCTTTTTACTTCTTGTATTTTGTTGAATCATTCAGAAGACCGCCTTAGCCAAAATCTGGCTATAGAGGAAGGCAGGCACAATGCAGAGCAGTTCCCCTTTGCTCTTCTGGGTCGGTCTCTGCAGAGACATGAGACAGACTCAGCTGCTAAAGAGCTCTTCTTGCCCTGCCATGTGCCTGACTTCACGATGAGTTCCCCTGGGGACAAACCTTTCAACAACCACAGGGCTGTCATTTGGTTTCACGCAGCAGCACGTTTCCCCAAAGCTTCCTAAGTGTTGAAAGGATTCCAGAAACCACGTTCCTTTCAAATACACCTGGACACCACCAAATACAGACCTGGAGTCTGGAAACTCGGTGCTGACCAGATCTCCCAGGACATCAACACTGACTGATGTGACGCTCTTGTTAGATGTGTCATTCCATAAAATGCCTTGGAAACACGAAAACCCCAGGTTTGCAAACAAGATGAGATGGTATCTGAATATAGAATCATAGAATCTTCTAGGTTGGAAGGGACCTTCAAGATCATCTTGTCCAACCATCAACCTAACTCTGACAAAAATGAACACCCACACAACAAACAAAATGCAACACCATCACTAAACCATGTCTCCCAGCACCACGTCAACCTGTCTTTTGAAAACCTCCAGGGATGGTGCCTCAACCACCTCCCTGGGAAGCCCATTCCAATGTCTGATAACCCTTTCGGGGAAAAAATTTTTCCTAATATCCAGCCTGAACCTCCCCTGGCGTAACTTGAGGCCCTTTCTTCTAGTCCTGTCACCTCTGACTTGGGAGAAGAGACTGACCGCCCCTGGATACACCGTCCTTTCAGGGAGCTGGAGAGAGCAAGAAGGTCTCCCCTCAGCCTCCTGCGGAGTCCTACCACTGAGGAAGTCAACCCAGGCTACTGCCTGTGGCTCCTTGCACCACTATTTGCATTCAGACACCAGGAAATGAAAGGACTTCTGTGGTTGACAGGGAATAGTGATTACAGAGCTGAAAGCACCAGGATTTGTAAATGTGGAATTAAGCCTTTATTGAATTTGTGATTATTTCTCAATAGCAAATCGGGCAGGTCTTTGATTTAATGTGCTGATTACAGGTGACTCACCTTTCCAGACAAATCAGGGTTTAATCAAAGAATAACAGCCTAAAGCAACTTGGTTGCTGAGCTGGGAAACGTGGAGGAGGCTGATGGGGACAGACCTCGTACAGCATCTCCAGCCGACTGTACAGTGACCTGCACCACCCACCCTTCCAGGGTGACCATCCAAATCCTGGATTGAGTCGAGAACAACATTATTTTGGCAGGTGGATAAAGTGAAGATGATGCTTATACCGCTGACTTTCTCCAAGCTTCCCTTACACAGGGGGCAAGTGGGCCTTGATGGCACACGTACAGGCACTCACAGTGTGACACAAACCACCACAACACACAACTGACTTTTGTGGGCAGAAGATGCTCGGAGCGTGGGTAATGACACAAACTAACATACTGCAATGGGAATACAAATGAATTCTCAAACTGGATTGATACTTAAGCCTTCAAGCGTGGAGGTATTTTTGTACAACTACACTAATATTTCCATTTCCTTCAGCGGGAAAACTCGCAGGCTTTATATTAAGCCCGTTCTGAAGCGTTTGCATGCTTTAGTCACACCAAGTACCGTTTTACTGCTTAGATGCCCTCGAGTGGCTCGTGAATTCAGCAGCCCCTGGATTCCAGCGTGGCTCTATCTATCACCAACCCTGCGTGACACACTGTAATTACAGGCTGCCGTCAGGCTAGTAACATCCTCAGCGAGCAGAGCTGAGCTCTCGAACACCCGTGAGCCAAGCAGACAAGCGCGGAGCTCCTCTGAAAGGAGAGATTAAGCGAAAGGAAGCCGGCCAAATCCTGCTCTTGTTTACCCTTCTTGGACGGGCTGCGTGGATTTGGCTGCCAAAACGATTTGGCAAGTTGCAGCCCCTCCAGCGGCATGGAGTCTTTTTGCACGGCTCCGGTGGACCCAATGCAGGACCTGAGCTGGAGGGGACATGCCCACCCCCTTGGTGCAGCTCTGCAGATGGATTACACTGGATCCCGCCCCATCTACACACGTTTCTACGTCAGATTTCCAGTTCTGGGTGGCTAAAAATACTCATCTTGCAACTCACTGTCTCCCACCAAAGCCACGCAGTACAGTTTAGGATGGTTATTTTCTTAGCAGAGGGGGGAAATACTTTTTAATCTTAAATAAAAATAATAATAATAGTAAAAAACCCAAAACACAGGTCTTTTCTCAAAAACACCAAGTAGAGACTAAGCCTGATAAAGTTTAGTCTAGAAGTAAACTAGTAGATGAAGTCTTAGAAACCAGTTCCCTGAAGACAAGGTAATGGGACTGTGTAATTCTCATTCAGAACAAAAGAGAACCGAAAAACTGAAACAACGTATTCCATTCAAAGTTTGGGACAGGAATGCAGCCAGGATTCACCAATTCCTGAGCCAGTATAGTTCCCCAATAGGTATGTTTGTTACCGAGACTATTAATTTTTCCCTTTTCTTTTATCAACAGAGATTCCAAAATTTACTGGGAAACTGCCCAACTGCTGAAACACGGAATATGGAGATAAAAGGTCTAATTTTGCTCTGACATCCAAGGCAGGCCTAGGGATTTTAGGTCTTGCATGATCCTACTGTCTACCTTTGCAGCCAGACCCTGGGAGGACAGAGGAGCTTGGCTTTGGAAGTTCAAATGAAGGGATGGAAAGTGCAGTGGAAACAACCTCAAGGGATTTTACTGCTCCACAAAAAAGTTAGGAAGACACACAGCTGGCTCTCCACGTGAGCCTGGGTCCAGCAAGGTGAGGGCAGACTTCCCCACCATGGGACTGACCCCGTTCAGCCCACCAGAGCTGGCAAAAGGACCCTGGGGAAACATCTCCCCAGCAAAGAGTAAGAAGAAGGAGGACAGGAGAGCTTTCTTTCCCCCAGACAGGACCAGCCTGAAGGTGCAAGTGTAACTCAGCCAGACGTGCTCAACACTTCAGGCCATGACCCACCTCGCTTCTAAGGCAGCCTGCTCAGGGGAGGACCCGCAGGCTTGTCCCAAAATGCGGGCAAGTCCATAACGGGGGCTGGCTCCAGACTCCCAGCCCGTCCCCGATGCTGGGAAAGGGGAGGTCTCCCTGCAGCAACTGCACCCCTTGTTTACCAAAAAAAAAAAGGCAAAACAGAAAGCAAAGCAACCCAGAAAACACCAAGTAAAAATTTCAGAGACACAAAGCATATGGTGATAAGGAGAAACAAGAAGGTTTGGGTTGTCCTTCCAGTTACCCTCAGGGCACAAGGAAAACATTGATGAGTTACCAGAAGAGGCTGGAATCATACCTTCGGGGTCTATCACATCTACGGGCTTTGCAGGAGAGGGAAGGAGAGCTCGCAGGGGCTGGCACAGAGGTCTCCCCCATCTCCAGTTCACTGCCAGGGCTCCATCTCCACCGGCACCACCTGGGCCCGCTCCCCAGCTGGAGGGACCCGGGAGCGCTGCAGACCTTCTCTTTATCTTCTCCAGTCAGGTGACTCACACAGGGGGCACATCCTGTCACGTGACCTGCAAGCCCAAATTAGCAAAAACTCCTTTTTTTTTTTTTCCTCTCCTGGTGGAAGCCTGGGAGGACACCCAGAACAACAGTGTGGGCAGGAGGTTTGGCACTCTAGAGGTTCTAGGGCCCGCACATCCCACGACAAGCCGATGTGGCTACCAACCGCAGTAGATACACAGAAGCCACTTGAGTATTTAACCTTTTTCTTGAGCAAATTTTACATCCTGAATGATTTCCCTGCCCTTCGGGACCGAGCAGGCGCTGCCAGAGTCTGCACAAGCTGCTGCAAGAGCATCCCCTACCTGCAGCCCACTCCATCCCAGCCCCCCAAAAAAGGGCCGATTCAGTCTCTCACAGCTGGGTGCTGGGACCCTCAGTCCCATTTTAAAGCACAAGCAGACCTCCGAGCTTGATATGGATGAGGTGGGCTTTCATTGAGAGCATCAGTTGGTGACCATACACTACAGAGCAGCTAAGCCTCTATTTATACAATTATTTTACAGTGCCAGGGTTAATAACAAAAGATGACGTGATGAAAATAAGCCTAAGCAGGATGTATGCAACAAGGGCTGAGGTTTATATGAAGACGAGACCTTGTAAAACTAAGAACAACAGAGCTTCAAAGTTTAATTTCATGTAAATCAACCAACAGATACATCCAAGTATAGCCTGAGAATTTATAAACTTAATCTTTTTTTTATTTAGTACTTATTGGTCAGATTTGTAAATCAGCGGTGCTATTTCTGAACTTATTTTATGATGTGCAAATCCATTTCTTGACTTAAAACAACAGTTGAATCTTTTTGTGTGCTATAATGATCTTTAAAGTTGTGGGTTTAGGGTTTACTGGCTGTTTTATACATCTGTAGCAATATACAGTTTAAAGACCAAGCTGTAAAAAAAATGCATATGTAAAAAAAAATAAAATAATAAAATAAAAATCCTAGCATGTAAGGCAATAGGAAAGCAATGTTTTTCTCACCAGGAAATAATTTTACAAATGGAACCCATATTTCTGTAAATAAACGCCTGCCTCCTCATTAGCTTCACATCAACCTATACTGAAATATACATCAGAGCAGTCTGTCAAAGCAGTCACAAAGGAAAAACAGGAGCAGAGTTTAAAAGCAAAGCCTTCAAAAATTGTTATGCTTTTCAAGTCTAAGCAGTAAATAGGACGGGAGAATGACAGGAGAGTTGGCAACAGAATCGCATCACTAAAAAAATCACATCTTTTTTTTCTTTTTTTTTTTCTTAAAACATAAAACTTATGTTTGGTCAACTGTCCACAAGTGGTTTGCAGGGAAGGGAGATAGACATAAGATGCTGACATACTGTAAAATCACAGCCCTAAAAAATGCAACCAGAGTCCCAAACCAACTGTCAGCCAGCAAACAAGCCCGGCAGACATGGTTGGTGGACCACAGAGCACCTCAGGCTCCAAATATTTTCTTTTCTGCTTCTTAAGAAGCAAAGGATAAATCTGGCTTCTAAAAGAGCACAGGATCAATACCAAAGAGAACCTAATTAGAAGGAAATAAAAAAAAAAAAAAAAGAAAGAAGTAATGTACTTAGAAATACAGAACAATCTGTCATTACTGAGCAAGCCCTTGTGTTGCGTTGCTGAGTCACCCACGGGTTTGCACAGCAGCGGGTGACATTTCTGAGGTCCGCATCTTGCTTGATGGGGCTCTGTAAAACTAACAGGGAGGTCCCAAGGCAGGGAGAGGGGCTTGTCTCTCCACCCACGCTGGAAATGAGGGAACCCTGTTTCCCTACAGAATCCGATGCCCATGCTCCGTAATATCCACATCTCTCTCAGGCAACTCCCCAGCCTCTGCTGGAGTTACCTCCTACCCAATATCCCGATTTCTTCCCCCAAATATCAGATGCTGGCTTGGGATTTCTGAAGCGAGATTAGATACAGCACTGGAATTTACACTAGGGGGAATTATTCCCCCTTAAGAATCAAACAAGATGATACGGGGGATGCTCAGTTCTACTTTCCAAGAAAAAAAAAAAAAAGAAGACATTTAGCGATGTGCCCCCACAGCGCCCCAAGCATTTCTCTCTCGATGGAAAAGTAGCTCGCCAGAATAAGCACAGAGGGCTCTGGTCTGATCCAAAAAAGTGACTGAGCATGAAATCTGTAGGACTGATCTGATGCTCTGCGACATGTATTGTGGCTTTGCTGGGAGAGACCAGAGTGCTTGGCACTTTGCAGGATGAAGTGTCTGCCCTGGATTAAAAACAAAAGCAGTGAAAAAAGCACTGCAGGCTTCCCCTCTTAAGCCCCAGGTATTCAGAAATTGTATTACTTTAAACATTCAGTTTGTATCTCTCTCATAAAAAAAAAAAAAACAACAACAAACCACATTGTCATTTTGTTTAGAAGTTTTAGATTGCGGGCCAAAAAGAAAAGCTTCATGTTCCGTTTTGAAACGTTGATATTTTGTATAACCACATGCCCTGGCTTCCAGTCTCAGAAGAAATTATAAAGAAACACTGGAAGACTTTAACTAGTTCGCAGAAATCACAGAAATCTGTGTGTCTCAAAGGGAGACTCAGCAAACAGGGCTATCCCTGGCCGGCACAGCTGCACTGCCTGCGGAACCCCAAGGGCATTTCATAGCCAAGGCAGCAACGCCAAATTGTTTACTATTATCAAGGATAGCATTTTTAAAAGCACTCGGGACTGCTTTAAACCTTCTGCTACTGAAGACAACAGCAGAGCTGCCACCCACTCTGCTGAGCCATGTCAGGCGATGCCAACCTGGGTGCTGCAGCTCCTTTCATCTCCACGGGGATGAAGCCAGACGCCTGCCACGGACTCCACCCCCACAGTGACCGAGCAGCCTATTTCGGGAATTTCAAGTTACTCCCTTTCTTCCTCTGAAACCTGCCAAACATCTGACCTAACGTATCAGGGAGTTTTGAAATAATGAGGCAAATCAGAAAGTAGGAAGCTTTGCACTTCTGAGCCAACCGTCATTCAAATATAGCTTTTCCCTATTATTTCAGGCACGCTCTACTTCTTAAAGTTAAGGTTTGATACTTAGTTGGCTGCATTTTTTCTTCATCCTTATCAATATTTCCCTCCTGCGTTTTCCCTTTCATTTTCCCATTGCTGTAAAAATGCATCATTTTCCAGCATGTCACTGCAGCTTTCATTAAAATAAATAAATAAATAAATAAATGTGAGCAGAACGAATTGATCAGGTAGATCTCACTTTAAAATGATACGGATGGTGTTCTTCAGGCCAGCCTAATTCCCTGCTTCGGGTCTCTCCCAGTAATTCCTAACCAGCTTTCCTCATGCGGTCCTACCCATTGTGCCGGGTGGTTGGGAAGGAGAACCCCGGGGCAGAAGAACCTGGGCACCTCCAAACTGAGGTGCGAGCCAAGATGAGAGCTCAGTCCAGCCAGGTGCATCCTCCTTCAAGGCTGCAGAACAGCTAAATCCACAGCCACACTGCAGCAGCTCACAGACTTCTGGCTCTCCCCGCAGTGGCACCTTTGCTGGATCAGACCCAGAGTAAAAAAATCAGCACCACGAAGGGCCGATTTTCCTCCCAACGCTGGAGATGTTGGACATACATGAAGGATGACTGGCTGCGACTTTCCCAAAGGCATAAAATATTAACGTCTCGTGGCGGTTCATGAGATATTAGCCCAAGGGCTGCACTGAAGTTGGCAATGACCCAAGGCTTGATATAAACTTGGTCTGGGATCACGTTGACTTCTGAAGACTGGCAACTTCCAGATCTTTCACACACTTTGGACAAATCAGCCTCAATTGCACTGTGATTAAAAAAAAAAAGTAAGAACGTAGCTCTGTGGATTAGTCTGGGGAGGCGTTTGTCCACTGCCCATATGTTGAGGCAGTGGCCAAGTCCAGGTATTTCCCAGGAAGGGAGTCGCAATCTTGCAGAACAACACGCCTCTGCCAGGAATTTCATGCCTGAGAGCCTTACTTTAAATATACATGTACACCCCTCAGAAGAGAAGTTGGATTTTTTCCTTGCAACTTGCAGAGTTTGGGGTTTTTATCTTGCCTTGGCAGTAGTAGTGGGTTCCATCAGCAAAGCACACGCTGTGAAGAAGCAGCTTCAGGAGAACTGAATTTCAGTTTCACCAAAAATTCTCTCCAACCGGGTGTCTATAAATCCCTGAATTCGCCCTTTGTGAGCCAACAATCATTCTGACCACCTTAAGCTGGTACCCGTAAGGGAGCAAACCCCAAAAAAATTATTTCAAAGCGAAGTTTATTCCTACCCAGGAACTGCTGCCAGATTTCCCAAGCAGCCTGGAGGAGGAGCACGGGCTAAAGCTTCAGTGTAAACATGACAAGATGTTATGAGTTATTAGAAGTTACTCAGGAACTTCTGGCTGACCCTTTGCCCACCATTAGCTACTATTGTGCTGTATTCTTGCATGTATTTAGGCTAAATGCTTAAAAAACCCACACGCAACAAGTATAGACACCGTGATGCTCATTAAAACTGTTAATAAACAATGTGTTAAGATTATTTGCAAAGAAAGAGAAGCCTTTGAGCAGGTAGACACAGTCACTAATCTGGGGCAGGAGAGCTGCACAGCACACTCCTTCCCATGCTGCTCATGAGAAAGCAGGGTAATAACTTCTACAAAGTTTAATATATCCCCATGCTGATGGAAAACTAGTTCTAAATAACAGTCTGAAGAAGCCCTGAGCATACATGAATCATAATATAATGACTGAAGAATGCATGCTAATATTGCCTTAATAAAACCAAAAAGTTACTAGGTTATGAACAATAAAAAATAATTGCAGAGATGGGAAACCTTGGGGAACCTCCCCAACAGAATCCAGGGGAGAGAGACCTCATGCTTTTGTAATCCACTCCTGCTCTATTTTCTATCTATACCTTGAAAACCAGCTCTATTTTCAACACAGTTGGGCAATAAATCCCAAGTGTCACCATTTTTTTTTTTCCTCCCTACTTGGCAGAAGCAGAAAGGCTTTTGTAACAGAAAGTGTTCTTTCCCATTTTAGCAGCCAAAGTTTCCTTTTATGAGAATTTTTCATGCTTTCTTACCATTCGGGTAACCCTCTGGCAACTACTCCTTTCCCGTCCCCTGCTGCACGCACACAGAGCTTCTGTTCCTCTTTCATGAGTCCTGCTGCATCATTTTTAACTACTGAGCTGAAATAATCATGCTATCTTTTCAATACTATACATTTTAGCATTATTTTTAATACCATTTTTACTTTCTTTGATGGCCACTGGTCATGTTCTTTAAATTAGCACACAGTGATTTCTATGAGCACTAAAATCACTTTGCAGTTTCAAAGGCAGAGAGACCCCTAAGCTCTGCAGCTCCCTGTTTTTTTTCATACAAAAAAACCCTAACAAACACAGCTCACCCAGAACTCACAAGTTATGTGGAAGAGAGAGAGTTCAAACTACAAACAAATTTACTAAGTTATTTGTGTTGATGCAGCGTAGGGGGACCAAACTGCTGCAGAAGGAGAGAGAGGACCAAAGCCTGGGGGCTCTGACCCAGGAGGAAAACGAACTGGCCACCCAGAAATCGTTATTAATGCCAATTTCCCAGACTACCACCAAGGGCTAGATTTATTGCTGTCAGCAGAAGATAACATAGGAAATAACCAGCTGTTGGGAGCCACTCGATGTGCAGCGTGACCAATTACCATGGGAATCCAGCAAGACACAGAAGCAAGGCCAGCTGTGCTTCCTAATCCTCTCTGCTGAATATTTTAAAAACTTAAGCTGACTTGAGAGTAAGAACAGAAACCAGCAAACCACTGAGCTTTCCTACCTTAGTCCTAAACAAGGAATGAACAGTATTTTTATCTCATCCAGAAGGTTGGGAGCAGGATGCATATAGAGTCATAGAATCATCTAGGTTGGAAGGGACCTTTAAGATCATCGAGTCCAACCATCAACCTAACTCTGACAAAATCACCACTCACCCATGTCCCTCAGCACCATGTCTGCCTGGCTTTTAAATACTTCCAGGGATGGCAACTCCACCGCTTCCCTGGGCAGCCTGTTCCAATGCTTCATGACGCTTTCTGTGAAGAAATTTTTCCTAATATCCATCCTAAACCTCCCCTGGCATAACTTGAGACTGTTTCCTCTTGTCCCATGGCCTGTTCCTTGGGAGAAGGGACCGACCCCCCCTGGCTATACCTTCCTTTCAGGCAGTTGGAGAGAGCGAGAAGGTCTCCCCTCAGCCTCCTTTTCTCCAGGCTGAACACCCCCAGCTCCCTCAGCCTCCCCTCACAAGACTTGTGCTCCAGACCCCTCACCAGCTCCGTTGTCCTTCTCTGGACATGCTCCAGCACCTCAATGTTCCTCCTCTAGCGAGGGGCACAAAACCAGACACAGTATTCATGGTGGGACTCAAGAGACCCCAGCAACTGAAATCCATGAGGTTGCATCGGGAAGGAACTGACCCCAACCGCTTTGCCCACCAGAGGATTGCACTGATCCTCCAGATGAAGTTGATAATTCCACACCAGATTGTTTTACCACTCCAGATAGACTGAAGCACAGATTTACAGACCTACAACAACATGGGAACTTGCAGCTTTTCCGTGATACACCACCACAGTGGTGGAAGCATCACTGTAGATGTACAACATGTTGAAAGTTATTCCTGGCAAGTAGGCGACTGAAAAAAGTTAAAAGTGAAACCTCTAATCCCTGTCATGGTCACCAATGAATTTTTATTGGGGCAATAAGTGTTTGCCTTACATTTACTGATCATCATATAGATTATGTGGCTCAGGTGCTGAACTGAAGGCATATTGCAGTAGGTGACCACAGTGAGGGCTTGGTCAAAAAGAGGGATGCTTTTATGTAAAAAGGTTCAAAAGTTAGACTGGAGCTGTTGAGGGCCCACATCTCAACCACTTCCCAAAGACAGACCTGACCATCCTCTAACATAATACTAATTACAGAGAGCAAAACTAGAAGAAATACAATAACTGGAAGAGCAATGTAAAAATGCAGGAAATACTAGCAGCCAGCTGCCTTGTAACCAGCATCACCCTCCCTCCCAGAGGGAAGGGAGTGGAAGGAGCTGATCTCCAAATGCTACAGCCTGGGAGAGGGAAGGGAGGCAGAAAGGCAAATAACTGCATTGCCGGGCGACCTACCCCCTTGTGAGCGTGTCTGTCGCTTGAGGAAATTCTGTATTATGCACTGATTAGATACAAGAGGATTTTGCTTGGAAGCGAAAGGCATGGAAGGATTTTGATACATGGACATTGTAAAATATTAGTGATATTAAGAGCGTTATTTGTTGTCAGTTTAAAGTAAGCAGCTTCTTTACATAACTAAATAAATGACTTCATTATTCATATTTTTACAGCTAGATAAATATTTTAATCCCTGTTTACTGCCAGTAGCTTTAACTAACTGCTTTCTGTAATCCTTTTATAAATCTTACTTGTAATACATTATATCTGATATAAATTTTGAGCTTTCCACTGGTACTTTCAGTAATTTTAACTCCAGCTGCCTGCTGCTTTCTGCAGGCCAGATCCGTCCTATTGCTCATCTTTTGAAGCCTCTCTCCAGGTGAAATCATAGCCTGAGTCTGCCACAAGCATTTAAGGCAGAAATACTGCCAAAACCAGGCAACAAGCAGGCTGCGGAGGCACCTCAGATGGTGGGGCAGTTTCCTAAAGAACTTTCTTTAGATTTTTTTCAGTGGAATTTGAATTACTTTAAAAGGAAAAAATACAGATATGTATATATATATTATTTAGCAAGCATCTTCCTGTGCCTTTGAGCGGGTATGTCTATAGCATGAGTTAGGGATGAGGGCAACAGATGACCCTGAGGGTTACAATTACACAGTTTCACAGCCCAGGACTGTAAGGACCAGCCTGTGTCTCCAACCCACCACAGCACAGGTAATTGAAGAGTTGCAGTGTTTTTCACAGCGTGCTCCGATCATACCGAATAACAAAGAGCTGCAGCTCTGTGGAAGGAGGTAAAGACTCCAGAATGGGTGTAATCGGTTCCCTTTGCCCTCACATTGCTGCAAGTTGCTCTATAGGATGCAAAACTAAGATTTACACAGTTGATAAAATCAAGAGGTTCTTCAACAAGCACAGAGCACTTGAAAGGAGCTGAAACCTCAGAGCATCACGTCCTCGGGTCCAAAGGCCGGTGTTCTCAGGAGCAGCAATTTTCCTTAAAAGCCCTCATCTGGGCTCCCATATTTTTAGGGGACTGTTTGTGTCCTTCCCACACACAAGCTGAACTTGTCTCCTCTCAGAGTATTACCTTCACTTCTGAAACTTTTTCCATTCCTAAGCCCATGTTTCTGCAGGTACCCAAGACCATGAAGACCCTGGCTAAAAATGGAAACCCCTGGGCTCTTCATAAGCCTCCCGGGACATCACACACCACTCATACAAGATGGTCTTCAGCTCCCTTAGCATTTAATTTCCTTGGCCTCAAAACACCTTTCTGTGCCTGAACAGGGTTGCAAACTCATGACAACAACCCATCTTGGTTGGAAAGCCCCTCCTTACTCAGGACAGCATTAGTTTCACGATCAAACTTCTGTTCATGTCAGCTGGAAGAAACACTGCTTACAAGTTACCAACATGGGAAATCCACTGCAGGCTCAGGTCATAAATTCCCAGCACCTCAGCTCTCCTCTGGACTGGCAAAGGATGTCCTTTGCCTTTTACCTATATAGCAAGACAAAGTAAGAGCTTTTCTTGCAGGTTTTATTCGAGATATTATGACTCCTGGCTGTTGCTGGTGGTGACTACAGAACTGTTAAGGTTTTTGAAGCAAAGTGGTTGAGTGTATGTAATATTTTGGTTATCTAATTTGTTACCATGAGTAAATTTAGACCTGTATATTTTAGATTCATCTGACTCTAGAACTGGCTCTTTGGAGCCAGCAGGAGTTTTCCCTGTGGTGCCAGTAAGCACATTTGCTCCCGTAAGGCTCCAGCCAGATGGCTCAGAGGACACTGGTGCCACTGGAAGAGTCCCTCTGGCAGAGATATCCCATGGATCAGAGACTGAGAGAATGCAAAATGCCAAAAAAGCCTGTAAGACTAACACTGAATTAACAAGCCATTGGCAATACCTGTCAAGAACAGAATATTAATCTTTAACATAACTGCCTCTAAAGATGAAATATTTCAGTTACACAAGAAACAAGAAAATATGAGAATTTTCTGTCACACTTGGATGCTTCACTTACCACAGTGATGAATCAAAATAATTGCCTGGTCCCGCATTTTGTACGACACTAAATACAGTGCTGGATCTATTGATCCTTTACAAGAACAGCTCTTTGAACCTCAAGTGAGCACCTTCTTGCATCTGCTTGCCTTCTTGCATTTTAAATCGAAAGAGGGAAACACATTTAAATGTCATATTCCGCCAGGAGGGCTGCTTCTCCGAGCACTTTTTTTTGTTCATCTTTGTCATGACAAGTGTTAGTACTCAGGTTGAGCTTCTCTCATCATTTCAGTTATCAGTGGTGGTCTGGAGAACGTTTCAACACATGGGGAAAACTTCCACGAGGTTGGAAGGAAAGATTGCTAAATTATTTAATGCCTCCAGCTACAGAAAGCCTTTAGAGGCTTGGTAACGGGCTGCTGGCAACCCAGCACTGAATCCTCTCAGCTCAGGGTTTTTCCCGTAGAAAACGTGCTCCTATAGGACCTTTTCTGTCCAGTTTCAGTCCATCCTGACATGCTTCTGCTCTGCTCAGTCCCAGCAGGGGCGCCCGCAGGCAGGCAATGCTCCAGCCGAGCATCCCAAATCTCGATGTGATTCGGGTCCTTCATCCCAAGCTCCAGCGAGCGCCGTGGTGCGATGCTCCTGGTTGCCCTCCTTCTGCACCATGAAGGCCTCCTGGTATTTTAGATGTTTAAGTAGAGCGTTAGGACCTCATCAAAAGGAAGAGGCGAAAGTAAAACAACCTCTGAAAGCCCTGATTTTCCCGGTGACACTTCCACAACAATCACAGAGGGGAGAAACCGCTATATTTGAAAATCTGATTTGGGGATAATTGAAAGAATTGTCAAATAAACACAGTGAGAAGGCGGCAAATTTATGCAAACAACACTTCAGAATTCACTGGCCAGAACCAGAGAAGAGTAACACGCCTGGAACAACACTGCAAGAGAGGAGAGCATTGATTATTTTAGCAGGGAATGACATTGTGCAGCCGTACAGACTTCACTCTGAGTATCTCATAAAGGACTTAAAATCCAGCCAGATAATGTTCATGCTTTAATTTTTATCCAGCTCTGAATTTAAAACATCTTTCTCTCAGAAAGAAAATTAAAGGATTTCAGATGCACGGTTTGCTTCACAGAACTAATGAGATAAAACTCCTGACTGGAGGTAAAAAAAAATAAATGGTAAAAATGCATTAAATCAATGGGAGAGCTTCCTTTGAAGGATTTGATATCTAATCAAGATTTGACCCTCCTGCAAACCTTACGGGTTGGAGACATCTCAGCCAGAGACACTGGCTTTCTCCAAAAACTTGGGTCCAGCTGGGCCAGAAGGGAAGATCTGCGGATTACAGAGAAGGGAAGAGCCCTCATCCAGACACAGTGAGAGCAGAGGGCCTTCCTGGGAATTGCTTCGGGAGTCAAAGGGACATCTTGCTGCTGTATTAGATGTTGGTTCTGACACTAGGACTTCCCCAAAAATCTCATTTTCCTCTTCATACACATCCTATGCTGCCGCCCCTGCTCATCCCCTACCTGCAAATACACCTTCGCTCTCCTCCACTCAGCCACAGGCACGTGCAGCAGCATCACAGGAGCTTCGTGGATCACCTGCAGCTCCCAGGAAGACTGATGGCATCGGCGTCCTCCTGAGCCATTGGTTACAGATGGGATGAGTCACCTGGCCCCTGCCACCACAGCTGCTTCAGAAAAACAGTGACAGAATTTAATGTCACAGACCAAAACTGGGGGGGGAGAAAAACAACAAAAAAACAAACCAAAACCAACAAAACCCACACTTTACATATTTGAAGCCCAGGCACGAAGGAGAGGGTGGAAGATGACGCTGCTGGAAAGAAAATCATTAAGCCTGAGGGATTCTCAGCAATATCCATTCTGCCCCTTGCAGCCTCCCCCCACCTCCTTTCCGATTACAACAGCATAACATCAATTTCTGGGCATTACTCCATGGGATGAGAAAGCTACGAAAGACTGTGCATCATGCAGGAAAAATATGGATTTTTGTTAACACCGTGTGCTAATCACATCCGTTCGTTGTACTCCCAGCTCTCCAGCGAGGCGGTGGGATGGCTGGCAGATGCCTAGCTCGAGGCTTCTTTCTAAACTCTCCAGCACAGGCACATCCTCAGCCCTTCAGGTGGTGGGAATCCCCCCAGAAACCCCTCCAGCAGCAGCTCTCAATCATCTTAACGAGTGGGTGCTTGTTAAGACGAGCCAGCCCTCCTGCATCAAGACCTGGGAAGCTGCAGCTGCCCCTTCCATGACATTGATGCGTGTCCTGGGTCCTCCTGTCCTCCCACCACGGCACCAGGCGAGGGGATGTAGCAACATGGTGAGGAAATATTCTTAGTGTGACAGTGCCCCACCTGCACAGCACCCCAGTGTTTCAGAGGCAGCAGGTTCGATGGCCCCTGCAAAAAATAATAAAGCAAGTTCATTCTTCGCAATAACACAACAGAAAGCGAGGAGACTTTTCGATATAAGTTACAGAGCCCCTAGGTTAATGGAGATTAACAGCAAAGAGGTTTATTAAGTGTGAATCATTTCCTACTTATTGTCCACAAACGCATTAGAGTGTGCTTTCCTTTTCTTTTTTGTAAGCCAAATGTGTAATTGGCATTATTAGTTTCCTCCTCCTCTCTCCCTCTCCTTTAGTTTTTAATTAGAGCATAGAGGGGGAAAATGCATATTTGATATGAAAAAGAACTTGGGGGGAGGGGGGAGAATAATAATTCTGGCTGTTTCAATTATTCCTACACAAGATGAGCCAGATTTCTGTAAGAGCTCAGCCTCCACAGTCGGCACCGGATCTGAGCCGAGGCCAGCACTCGGTGTGCTCTGCTCGAGATCCCCAGCCTTCACCCCAGCACAGGGCTCTGCCCTGGTTTGATCCCAGCCCCGGAGCCAGACCCTTTCAAACCATACAACCTCACTTGGAAATTGTGCCTCTGGAAAAGGAAAACATCCCATCAGCAAAGCGCCACGTTAGGTTTGATGTCCCTTTCTTCACAACTTTTTATTTCTAGGGGTACTTTCACGTGCTGCAGGGAACCAGCCTCCATCCCCACGTATCTGTCACGTCCAGACACTCTGCTCGATGGGGATGGCTCTATTTGCTCATCTTATTTTCTCTCTCCTGGACCTTCCTTTTTCTCCTCCTTCTCCCCAACCAGTCTCTCATTCCCTTACCCAACGTGGGTGCCACCAGCCTTGCTGCTGCTGGGACATGCACACACACCAGCCTTTTGCCCCGAGCTGGAGCATCTCACAAAATTACACACACAGACCCTGGGCCAGGGGCTTTCTCTGCCTCCTTTTTCATCCCTCTCTAGTTTGGGAAACATTTAAGATTAGAGCTGAGAAAGCTGCAATGACCTTTGAAAACCCGTTTAGTTTTCATCATTCAACAAATGCTTAAGGAGTGTTTTTGTGCAGAGCGTACTTCAGTGTAATTATTATTCTTGAAGTAGCATAAATATACTTCAGGTGACGTATAGTGTTTGCAAAATACTGTCACATTTGTATCTATGGAAGCCACAAGATACAAATGCCATATCACCGTGGCTCCGTCAGTTAATTTTGTATCATTTTACCAGCATATTTACTCCAGCAATTCAAACGTTTAATTGCAGCTTGGTTTCGTTGATAAACATGATGACAAGCACGTTTTTCCAAAGCAGGTGTTACACCGACAGTTGCTTCCAACCTGACCTCATCACCAGCAGGTTTTTCAAGCAACGCATTCGCAAAGTCAGTGAGGAACATGCTGAGAAAGGTTTTGGACCACCCTAATGCTTACCATAATGGCAGGAGATGGGGCTGGTGCTTCTAGAACTGCAAAAGTAAGTTATGATGGTGTTGCTTAAGGGTCCATATTGGGACCAGAACTGTTCAATATCTTCATCAATGACATGGACAGTGGGATCGAGCGCACCCTCAGTAAGTCTGGGGATGACACCAAGCTGAGTGTGACATGCTGGAGGGAAGGGATGCCATCCAGAGGGACCTGGACAAGCTCAAGAAGTGGGCCTGTGTGAACCTCATGAGGTTCAACAAGACCAAGTACAGGGTCCTGCCCCTGGGTCAGGGCAAACCCTGGTATCAACACAGGCTGGGTGGAGAATGGATGGAGAGCAGCCCTGCTGAGAAGGACTTGGGGGTGCTGGTGGATGAGAAGCTCAACAAAACCTGGCAATGTGTGCTGGCAGCCCAGAAAGCCAACCACATCCTGGGCTGCATCGCCAGCAGCGTGGCGAGGTGGGGGGGGTTCTGCCCCTCTGCTCCGCTCTGGGGAGACACCCCCCAGTGCTGCCTCCAGCTCTGGGGCCACCAACAGCAGAAGGACACGGAGCTGTTGGAGCGGGGCCAGAGGAGGCCACGGAGATGCTCTGAGAGCTGGAGCCAGGTGGTCGGTTGTGTTCAAGAATTACACTTGATAAATGAATTTGTCTCAGCTGTGGATTCAGCATGCACTAAGTCATTTCAGGGCCCATCTCTAATTAATGTTAGTGAATCGAGACATGGATTTGAGAAATCCAGACCTCCAAGAAAAATGAGAACTTGTAGCTCCTTCACAAGTTTAAATCTCTCCCAATTTCGCAGAAGCCTGAGCACCTTGTCAATCCTCTTAAATGCAAGCCACAGACTCTTCTGAGGCAACACACTTGCAGGAGGTAGTTTATCTCAAGCACATAATTCATTTTAAATGGTATTAACTCTTTCCCACAGCAGCGAGTGCAGCTGTTCCCACCCACCAATACCTGTGTGCCCCGTGTCTCGCTAGGGAAGAGGAGGATGTTCTCCAGAGATGTACTGCCTGGCAGCTCCGATTCAGACCCCTGTGCTGCTCTCTTTTCCCACCATTATGAGGTCCACCGGGACAGCTAAAACTTTGCTGGCACAACCCCAGGACAACAGGCTTACAGCGGGTTGGTCTTAATATCAGAGAACCCACAGAATAGCCTGCCGAACTGTAGGAAGAGGTAGCAGGGGGCTGAGGGTTACAAAAAATGGGCTCGGTTACCTCAACCAGAAAACCTGGGAAATCCTTTCCCTTTGGTTGCTCCTTAGCTACCTGCAGAAGTGCCACCTCCAGCCAGGGAGTGGCAGGGATGTCTTTTCCCTGTACTGCCAGAATCATACCAGTCGTACCACAGGGGAAAAACTTTGCTGGTGTCCCCGTTCCCCGTATGCAAGAGGGGAGGGAAAAGGTGGCCAAAGGTCACCAAAGACTATGCAGCTTGCTCACTTTCCCTGCTGCCAGAGTAATGCAGACATCTGACTTTAAAAAATAATAATAATAAAAAGAACACAGCGTGCGCTTTTCCCTGGAAACCAATATCTTGCATCCTCTAGCCATCCATATGACAGAGAAGCTTAATGTCAGAGCTTTAGAAAAGACCTTTTCCCCCAATGCAGATCCAAGAAAGCACAAAGGCAGGATTTCTGCTAACTCCAACCAGGCTCGAAAGAGTCCCCAAGCCACTGGTGGCTCTCAGGCAGTCCCAAGGATGAGTCGGTTTTGCCTCTTTTGGGGTGAAATCCCTGAAACTTGGCTTTGGCTTTCATCACCCTCACACACAATGGGCTCTCACATAAGCACGGGTGCGCTGTGACATTTTGGGGGGTGATGCCAACAGAAAGCTGTAGGGTGCTTCCAATACAGCCCAAACTCTTTATGCACAGAACAGGAGCATCCTAAGAGAAAAAGCAAGGGCTTGGTAACGTGTCCTCACTCAGTTTGGGGCTGCAGGGAAGCAGGGGAGGGGATCGGTGTGTTGTGCCTTTCCTTCCCAGTTATTTACCTCGCATCAAAGATTTTCAGAGTTTCCCGCTTTGAAATAAAATAGCTGCCCGGGTCAGAAACCTGTTACCTCCCCTAAAAAGAGCTAAAGACTGAGCCCCGTGGGCCTGTGGGAAGTTTGCACGCTTCACAGCGGTGACATTTAGGGACACGGCGTGGCAAACACCCGGAGCACTTGGGTAAACAGAGCTGATGGTCTGGCTAAGCCAGGTGAAGGCTACGCTTCAGAAGACAGCATCTTCTGCCGTCCCTTGGATGTTTGTTGTCCCAATCCAATTTAATTCATCCATTTGATTTGTAAATGGAAAAAGCCTGCAGAATCCACAAATGAGTGGAGTTTGCCCAGCAAAAGGCCTCATTTTGTGTAATAAAAGGCTTAAAGGCACACAAGCAAAACGTAATGCAATAGGGAGGACTACCAAAACCAGACATCACTGATGTGCCAGGTGCTTAGAAAGTTAGAAGTCTCTTCGACTTTTGATAGACAAAAAGTCACTCATCATATCATTAAAGTCTAATGAGTATGAAGGCAACTTCAAAAATGCCAGAGCATGTACTTGCTCTTGATGCATTATTCTTTGAAGATCGCTTTTGAAGCTTTTCTTAACAGAATAATTTTTCCGCAGAGTATTTGATGTTGATGTGCAAAACACAACCATGACGTTAACAGTAAGAGTCTCGGCGTTAAGAAGAATTCCCCCTACCTGTGACCTTCTGATGTTCTGTAGGGGACTGAAGAACACCAAAGAAATTGGATAACACTTCCCCACCCTAAACTTCAGCCACGGAGCCTCTTCTAAAACTTCATACCTGATCAGACACATTCAACCCCTGCCTCCCCAGTAGGGCATACGTTTAAATATTGTTCTCCTTCACTGCTCTTATTCCAGGATGGTCTACTCGCTGCAGCACCTCTGTATGATGGAGAGACAGGAATTCAAGACCCTGCTTTGCCAATCTCAGGCACGTCCCAAAGCCTCACTAGTTCCACAGGCAGAGCTGAGACTGGCCCACCCCAAGAATGGTTATTATTGGGTTTGTGAGCAAATTTTTTTTTGCCCAGTGTGGGCTGCAGGGGACTGTGAATGCATCTGCTGGGAGTATCCCATGGGGACATGCTGCATATGGCACATTCCAATTCAAATGCCTTAATGGCAAGGAATAGATTTATTTTCCAGTCACAGGGTGGGCTTTTCAAGACAACTTATTTTCACCTAAGGTCGCCCAAGCTCCCCGTGGAGAGGCAGGGAATCACATCCAGGACCCCCAGTCTCCAGAGCGTGGCGTTAAGCACAGGGAAGGGACTTCCTAGGGCGCTTGCAGCCGTTCTGAGCATCCCCAGCAGAGTTTGGGTTGCAGACTGGTCCCAGCACCCCAACTAGTGAGCATCCCCAGCAGAGTTTGGGTTGCAGACTGGTCCCTGCACCCCAACTAGTGAGCATTCCTCCCTCTTTGCAAGCACCCAGCCCTCCTGGATGGGAAAACACACTGCTCTCTGCGCTCATCTCATGTGCACTTGCCTCTGCGCTGACAACCTCTTTCCCTTTCATTAGTTCCTTCTTCATCACAGTTTTCTCTTTCGTTCTTTTGACTTTAACTGGGCCACACCACTGTCCCCTCTGCGGCCCTCGCTTCCCCCTCCCACACCCATCTCAGATCAGGAAGGACCCAGACTGCACATTTCTAGCCCAGGTCTGAGCACGAGGGCTCCTAATCCAGCCTCCTCTCCAGGGATGGAGCTGCACATTCCCTGCCAAGCATCGCCACCTGCAGCCCAGCCCGGTCCAGCTGCAGGTCCTGACCCACCAGAGAAGGATGGTGGCCATCAGAGCTTCCAGAGTAGCCGGCTGGGGTACGTGATGGATGGTCCTTCTCACTGCTTTGGCCTCTGGGGCAACCACTGGAGATGCAAACAGTGATCTCATATTATAGATGCAGTGACTCAACTGCTGAAGAAGTTAACCCAGCTCCACACTATTAGGTTGGGCACCTTCACCAGCGCTATAATTGATGCCAAGAGCAGGGCTGCATCTGGGTCCTGCAGCTCCACAGGGGCAGCCCCAGACTCTGCAGAAACGGCGTTTGGTTACCTGTTTCCATACTGCAAATTAAAACTAAGTCCTGACTGTCGGGGCAGGGGGAAAACTTTTCATGGATTTCAGTAAAGAAAAGCGGAGTATTCCAAGGAAACAGCAAAGGTACCCGACATCACATGCTGACTACACTGTGCACTAAGTGGAGATGAGGAGTAAAGCCCCTGTCGGCTGCTTAATCTCATTT
>JAHREE010000532.1:673545-777457 GCA_033628505.1 Tringa tobata | reverse complement strand
AGGCTGCCCAGGGCAGTGGTGGAGTCACCATCCCTGGAGGGATTTAAAAGCTGGGCAGACATGGTGCCGAGGGACATGGTTTAGTTGTGGTTTTGGCAGTGTCAGCTCAATGATCGGACTCGATCTTAAAGGTCCCTTCCAACCAAAACGACTCTACGATTGTAAGATCATCTGCTGTTTAATGTATTTCCTGAGGGGCTGGGAGAAGAGAGCAATGAGCAGCACAGCAGCAACAGTTACAGATGACACTGGTGTTCACATTAGTCCAGATCCCTGCTCTGCTTGAGGTGGTTTGGTCCCCTGGAGTGAAACTGGCTATCCAAAATTACAGCCACTTCCCTGCTACTGCCTGTGAAGCCCATTTCCACATGGGGAAAGCTGAGCCCTTCTCCTCTGGGCAGAGGGAAAGCCACAGCAGGGCTGAGAGCGTGTAGCATAAAAGCAGGGACCAGAGCTTCAAACACCTGGATTTTAGGACTTAATACTTACAAAGCAGTGAATTAGTTTTTTTCAGTTCTGTTCTTTAAGAAAAAGAATGCTTAGGAGAAGGTTTCCTGTACCCCTTCCATATATTATCCTACAAAACCCTAAAGACATTCACACAAGCGTATTTCTCTACCTTAAGCTCCTTAAGACATTGCTTAAGAGGAAAAAATCCACACAAGTAAAATAGTTACGTTCATGCATTAAATATGATGAAACACAAAGCACATGTGAGATGTCTGTGAAATATTTATGGGCACATTTATTTTCTTGTAAATACTTTTTCCATTAAGATTCTGGCTGGATCCTTTGTATAAGATGCAGTTTTGCCTGTGAAGTACAGCCAGTGGAGAATGGCAAATTTTTCTCTCAGTTAAGAGGATGACAATGATGCCCAATACATCAGTGAAATTTCAGTCTGTGTTAGCATCACTGATGGAACAGGAAATTGGATTCCACTGGCTAATCCATTGTTAATGATTTCACTTCATAAATACACTTAGTCTTCATTACAACTCCTTGTTGTTGGAAATATTTAAGCTTTGGGAAAAATCTTCTTGGAAGAATCAATTGTCAGTATGGCACCTTCTAATATTTTGATTTATTGATTTTTCAGAGGTAAGAGACCTTAAACCTGGGCTTGGCTGGAAGAGCTGGAACGAGTACCATTGCCTTGGCCTCCCGGTAGCAAGCAAGGCAGGTTTCCATAGGTTTAAAGCCCATCTGTGAGGAGGTCCTGGTGCACTGCAATTTCACGGAATGGGAACTCTTGATTATCTTCATTAGTTCTGAAGAGCGTGAGTTGGGGCTGCACCACAAGCTCCTCACAGCAGTGTGGTCTTGGAGCAAAGCCCTGGTGCCAGGGACCCACGCCAGCAGGACACGGGTGACAATGTGATACCACGGCATAGATGTATCCAGACACGAGTTATTAATCTTCTCTGGTATTTTTCCCTGGCTCTGACTTGAAGGCCTCTCATCCTGTTCTTCATCTCAAATGTTGTTCGGGCTGACAAGATTTGTTACAGCAATAAGTTCTGCACATGTGCTCAGAGCTACATTTTAGACATATGTTAAATAGGAGGAGATAAACGGGAGGGTGTCTGAGCAGTGAGTCAGGACCTCACCACACTTCCCACTAAACATCACACCATAAATAAAGGTCCTGTCCCTCCCTACTGTACTCCTCTGTTTAACAGTCTGTCAGACATTCACAGCAGTAAAGCACCATCTCCTCAAAGTCATAGAGGGAAGGTCCTTAGAGGGCTAATATCTTTTGAACACCCTGGAGGTGTTCAAAAGACGGGTTGACATGGTCCTTAGGAATATGGTTTGGTGATTTTTATTGCCTTTTTTTGTTGCTGTCAGAGTTAGGTTGATGGTTGGACTAGATGATCTTTAAGGTCCCTTCCAACCTAGACAATTCTATTCTATGCCTCTATTCTATCTCCCTGGAAGAGTTAGTCACTCATTACATAGCCCAAGAGGAGCATAAGCCCCTGTAGTTGACTGGAAAATGAAGACACCAAGGGATGGAGGGGAGGTCTCATCTATAAATTAAACCAGCTAAGCAAAGGTGCAAACTTTTTGGTGATGAGAGAGCACCTCAAATAGCTAGGCAAGACTTTAGGGTAAGATCAGTACTAGGTGGAAAATGGAATTGCCCAGGAACATGGCTTATAAACAAGTATTGACCCCTAAGGCTTTGCTCTGGGCAGAGCCAGCTGAGACCCTCTGGGGTTTGCACCAGCTCCAGCCAAGAATAAGGCTCTGTGCTGGAAGTGCTTGAAGGGAAGAGATGTAATATATAGTGCAGTATTTCCCAGCACAAAATAAAGTTTCATGTTTCCTACCAAGCTCCACAGGAGATTTTTCAGTATTATGCATTACTTGAATTTTAGCATGGTTCAAGTAAATACATCACAAATAGCAAAGGAAATGTGTTTTCAATAACACAGGTGTCCACATGAATATATGCATGAATCCTGGCACATATTTTTATTTTGCTAAGAATTGAAAAGTTGCCCTCTGGCATCTATCATTGCTGTTTGCTGTAAATCTCAGATGAAAATGCAAACAGGGGAGGACACAAAACTCATTGGCAATCCTGAAGAAACACTGCATCAGCCCAAAAGGCTGAGATTACCAAAATCTGCCTGAAGTATCCTTATGCCAATAATTAAACAGCGGCCAGACACCCTGTAATTTTGAAGCACCATTTAAACTGGACATCCCAGGTAGACACAACTCACAGAGTTATAGAATGAAATGCACTATATTCATTAAGTTTAACCCACGCAGGCTCCCTGTTGCCCCACCACAACCACCCTCCCCTGCCTTCCCCTTTCTCCTTGTTCATCTTACCTGTCTCCTCCCTCTCGGTCACTCTCAACACAACGGTCTGTGGGCTGCAAGTTTTGCAGGCCATGTCTGTATATGTTCATTTTTGTCTTCTGTGCTAAGTTTCTCCCTGTCTGAAAGATATTTTGCTCTAGACGGATCTCTAATTTGCTTCTTTCAACACTCCCTGTACTGTGTTGGCATATATTAAACAGAATATGGTACCAGAGAGGGAAATAGAAGCTAGTTTAAAAGCAACTTAATGGCTAAACTATTTATTTGATGATTCAGCAAGAAGCAGAGGTCTGAGTCTTCCCAAAGAACATCAAATGCTCCAGTTGTACAGCAGCACCTGCATTCCCCATGGAAACACGGATCTGATGGGAATGGCAGTGGCAAAGGGACCACCAAAGACACACAACTCTACATTCCGTCCGATTTCAGCCCCTTGGAGAAGGGGAATCCTGGATGCTAAATCATTCTGCCGGAAAACTGCTGCTCTGTCAGCAGAAAAATGGGTACACTTGGTCACATTTTATTCTTACTTGGCAATTTGCTGTTTGGCGTAACTCTTGCAATGCTACCAGTAGCCCAAGAGATACTGTATTTGTTTGAGCAATGGTCATGGCTTTCCCCACCTTACAAGAATTCTGCCTTTACTGGAATGGAGTCGAGTAACCAGCTCTAATTCACAGGGGTTTGCAAAGAAGCGGGTGCTCGCTCCACCTGCGCTCCCGGCTCCCAGTGTGCTCATTTGGCTGCTGCTTCCCCTGACGCAGCCGGGGCTCAGGTGGCAGAAGAAGAGGGCAAGCATTTATCCAACAACTCAGCCGTAAGGGAGCTGCAGTGCAAAGAGGATAGAAGAAGAGTAAAAATTAAATTTGAAGTTTTAAAAAAAACAAACACTCTTCTCTACTACAAACCACAAGATTTTGCTCGCGAACTGGCTCCTTGAGCTATTAGGCCACAGCTAAAAACCTCTTAAGATGTACATGTAAAATAGCCTCATTACCTGCATTTTGCTTTCTTATCTGTTTTACAGCTATTAACTCCTCTGACGGTGATACTTGCTCAGATTAATTTTCAAGAAACAAAGAGCTAATGTGCTCCCTCCCCTCCTCAGCCGGGCAACCACAGCTCCCAGGTCACCACGGCTTCTTTACTCTGCTGTGGGGAGCTGTGCTATAAGGAAGAAAAGTATTTCTCTGCAAAGATACAGCAAAGGAAGCACTCAGGGAGCTTTACCAAATCACACAAACTTCCATTTTAAAAAGCTTGTTCTCTACAAAGCTGCTATTCATTAAATAATTTGTCCTGCTTGTTCCACAGAGTAGATGTTCTCCTCCAAGTGCTGATGGAAACGCTAACAATCCATACCTGTTGCCCACCCTCCCAGAGCTACTCAGGGAGCAGACTCACCCCAGGCAAGCATCCCATAGTCATCAAGGTCCTACCACCTCTCCCAGATGGTCCCAGACTGGATCAAGGTGCTGAGCTCCTGCAGCTGGTGGTGTTGGCAAACAGACCCCTCTCTGCTGCCCCACCAGGGAGCAAAGCTCTTATTTCTGGCTACGTGGAGCCCTTATCCCATTTTTGCCTAAATGAGCTCGTTAGCTTAATCAGTACCCTCTGCTAATCCAGCCTATTTTAACTGAATGGTAAGTGGTGATGAGTGCAGGGGGGAGCTGAAGGAGGATGCAGTTGGAAGGTCTGAATGAAATGGGCAAAGTAGAGGGACCTGCCTAGGGCATGATCACCATGAGCCAGCAGTGCTGCTGTGCAGTGCCCTTAGACTGCACCAGCAAAAGCATTCCAACTGATCAAAAAGGCAGGATTTTCTTATTTTTTAATATGTTTTTTTTAGTATGTAAGCTTTTTTCCCCTGCATGGGAGTGGCTCTGGGTGAAGGAGGTTGTTCCTGTGTGGCCATCTCTCCTGGCTCACACCCCACCAGTAATGACCACCCCTACAATCCCTATAATCCCAGGCTGCGGAGGGTGTCCGTGGGAAGGGAGCAGGGAGACGATACCGAGCAGCAAAGAGCTGCACAAACAATTCAGCAGGGGTTCAAACATCTCATTAATTTAATTTATAGGGAAAAGCTGTCAGCCTTCATTTTAGTTAAACACTGAACCGCAGGTGAACCTCGCGCCTGTGAAAACTGCAAAGAGAAAAGCTCTGCGTTTTCTCATCCCGCTCCCTGTGCCCTTATTAACCCGTGCCAGAAAGGTGGGAGAAATCCAGCACAATAACTTCCTGGGGAGCCCGGGACTTTTCTAGGCAGGACCACATCTGCGAGCTCTGTGTTTGCAGCAGAGATGTCACTGCAGCTGTGCTTCCATAAGGTCGTAGATCATGAAAAAGCAAAGCAGCAGCAGCTGAAGGATGGAGGCTTCTCTCCCCATGCCGGCTGCAGTGGTGGGTTCTCTGCCACATAAAGCACTTGCACCTCGTAGTTTTTCCTGTTCCTCCTTCGTGCTTAAGACCCATTGGTTTGTATTTGCAGGAGGAGCTTTAACACTTCCCGTACTGTCCTGTATTTATATTTTGATGGGCTTGGAGGGAGGGCTGCGTTTTTATTTCTCTGCCTGTTGATTGAGAGACAAGGCATTGCCCAACTAGAGGTTTCCCAGGCTTGTGTTTGGCTGGGATAAGGCTAAAAAGCACTTCCCAAAGAGAGAGCATCCCGAGCTCTTACTGGACCACGTGGCCACGGTGGGTGAGATGGAGACTCGAGTACTTCTCCCTCCAACCAGCTCTTGCTCAGACTCCCAGCAGCCTGGGTACATCCCCCACTTGCCGATTTATTTTCCTCAAGTCACCCACTGAAAAAAAAAAATGTGACCTGACCAGGGACTAGTGATAAATACAGTGTAAAAGCACTTCTCCAAGGCAGAGCTCCTTTCCCAAGGCTGGGCCAGCAGGCAATCGCCCTTCAGGATCAAACCAGGATGAATCCCCCTTGCCACCTCCTGCCTGGGTGGGCTGTTTGGGCAGTGGTTTCTGTGGCTGCCTTCACTCTCCGGTTCGTTTTGGGCCAACCAGCTGGAACACAACCACACAACCCCATGTGCAAAGAGCCACCCTGGTGCAAAGTGCCTGTGCCCCTGCCCTGTGGTAAAAATACCTCTCCAAGATTTCAAGGAGGCATGGCATTTTCTCTGGATTTTGTAGAATCAGAGAGTCAGAGAATGGTTTGGGTTGGAAGGGACCTTTAAGACCTTCTAGTTCCAGCCCCCTGCCCTGGGCAGGGACACCTCCCACCAGACCAGGTTGCTCAAAACCCCATCCAGCCTGGCCTTGAACACCTCTAGGGATGTTTATATATGTCTCAGCTTTGGAAACAAGGGAAAAAAAAAAAAAAGCAATACATTTCTCAAAAGCACCTGTTCTTCCCTCCCAGGCCCGGCCGGGTGCTCCCCTCTCATGACCGACCTTGTTCAGGTGAGAGATGAGCCCCTCACCAGCACTGTGTACCCTCCCTGCTCCCCGTGCTGCTCCCCTGCCAGGGTCCTGCCAGCTCACACACCGAGTACCAATATCCAGATATGTAACATCCCCCCTACACCGGCACATAAAATCCCTTTCTGTATTTCAGCTGTTTTTCACATCCTCCTTACTCGGCGCTTTGTTTTAAGAGCGCATCCTCCACAGCAATTTCATAGGTTTCTATTCCTAGCTTGGGGAGAGGGAAGAGAGAATCTAATAATATTGATGAATAACCAAGCTGCTGCTAAGAAGTCTGCCTTTTATTTAAAAAAAAAAATACCTGCTAGAAAAAGTAAAAAGGATGTGTCACTGCAGACTGTAACAAATGTGGAAAGTGATAGATTAGGGGCCATGTTCCCAGGAACCTTGTCGACATCAGGGAAAGAAAAAACCAGGAGTGTGGCTTCAAAGAGCAGGGACAGCCTAGAAAACAGCTCGCTTCCCAACAACCGGCAGCCTGAAAGGTGAACCCTGTTGAAAAAGCACAATTGGCTTTTACTTTCCTTTGAACAAACACCCCCACCCCTTCCCGGGGGTTGTCTCCCTTGTTGAGATCCACTCGCCGAAGTGTGTCGGAATAAACAACGCCGGCAAGATGCGGCTGGCGACGATTTCGGGGCTGGCTGGCACGTGTCTTTTCCACGTGACTCCTGCTTGCGACTGAGCCTTCCTCTTGGAAAATGCTAGTCCAAATCCCTGCCCAAATGGCACGGCAATAACCCAACTCAGGGGTGGCCGCAGGGTGATGGGCACAATGGGTTTGCGGAGAATCGCTCTAAAGCCACGGGGGACCCGGTAAAATGGCAATGGAAGGAAAGAGCTGCTCAAAGGGATGTCATTGCAGCTCCTGTAGGAAGCAGGGAGAAAAAGCAATAAGGGAAAAATATTATTAAATTGTAAGTGATGCCTTTGTGGTGAGTGTACAACTGTTTCTTTATTATCTCCAGGAACTTCACTGCAGGGAGGTAAAGGCAACACAACAGGTCACTGCGGTTGCGACAAGAGACGCTGATCGACCTGTGAGTGTGGGGAATGGGGAGATGTGAAGAAATTCACCCACCCCGAGCCCCGGAGCACTGCTGGGGTTGCCCAGCACAGAGCAGGAGTGCTGTGGCTCTTCTGCACCAGCTCTTGCCCTGAAGGACCTGCCTCCTGTTTGGGATGAGCAAGGGGAAGGTCTGCCGTGAACTGAGACAGGCACAAGGCGGCTGACACGAGGCTGGTTGCTCCTAGAAGTGCGTGCAAGACACAGAATTAACAAGGAAAATGAAGAAATTTGACTCAAAATTTAAAAAAAAACCACCAAAAAACCAAAAAATACCCCTAAATATTGCTCTATTTCTATTAAATAATCCTTCTCATCTTAAGTGATGAGAAGGAAACAAAACCATAAACACCTCCTCGATAGCTGGGGCTGTTGCACACAGGGGTAACCGGGGGGTTGCTGTGTGTGCGTTTAGCCGATGGGTATTTATTGCCCTGGGTTAATGGGAGCTATTTTGGTCCTTGCAGCTGCTGCTTCTGGGCCAGAAGAGTTGGTTTCACACCCTGCTGTCCAGCCGGCGGAGAACCTCGCTGCTGCCTTTCACTGCTTTCACATTCATTTTATGCCCTTTTAACAAACCACGAGAAATGTTCTGGATTAGGCAGAGAGAGGCTTTACTAAAGCGGAGGAAGTATTTGGGGGGGGGGTGGAAATTAACACAAGATGAACAGCAGCGGTAAAGTTTGGTTAAAAAAAAATAATAAAAGAGACTAGGAAAACTCCAGGTGCTCTAATAAAGCGGTGGTTTTCCGAGGAAGAGCAGACAGAGCCATCTACTGCTCGTGGAGCTTGGTGGCACCGCAGCCCCAGCGGAGGCGACAGGGGGGCCTGGGAACATCTTCCCAATGCCACTTGTGTTGTTAGGCCTATTACTTTGCAGCATCAAGGGGAAAGCTGAAAAAATAAAAATCTCTAGCATAAAGGAAAGAATAAGAGGCCGATAACTAATGCATAAAACACATGGCAGCTATTTCTCGTAGCCTTTTAAAATAACTCTTACATGGGTATAATATACCATAAATATCAAAGCTGCAGTGCAGCCCTTATATGACAAGTCACAGACAAGTCAGAAAACACTTTTGGAGATCTGAATCATGGCCACTTAGCTATTCACTTCTACTGGGGGGAAGGGAAAAAAAAAAAAAAGAAAGAAAAATTAATAGCATCTCTCAGCAGAAAGTTATTTCTAGTCTTCTACTTTGCAAAGGGAACTGTCATTTCATTATTTTGGTGGGTGTAATGGCACATGCTGTACCGACCATATGCAATCAGAGAATTAAATGCTGGCTCAGATATGAAGACATAATGAGATACACACATTTTTTTAATGAGAAAAATGATTGAAAATAAAACCCAGTACAGCGCAAAACACAGATGTCTGCGGCGTTACAAAACTTTCTGCAAATGTAGATTCTAAGTTGCCATTGTTGCAATTTCTTAAGACTCTTTTAACTGCAGATTGCCACTTTCAACTTTTTCTTTTTTTTTTTTCCCCAAAAAAGTTTGCACAAGGTGCATGACAGACATTCAGTCATTGCCAGTCGTGAGCTGGTGAGGCCAGCCTGGGAGAGCCTGCTTGTGACGTTGGAGGCTTGTGATGTTGGTTTGGGGCACGTCCCCATGCAGAAAGGGATCTGGTACCCTAAAGAGACGCCTTTTTCACGGAGGAAGGGCTTATAAGATGCAGAGATACCATCCTCAAGAGCTCCTGACTGCTTACACGAATCCAAATTCAATTAGGGAGCCACATTAAACACAGCCCTGACTTCCATGCAGGAAACCTTCTGCTCTTGGCTGCGTTCCCTGGCTGATAAGGGAGGATGCAACAGGAGCCGGCAGGCGGGAGCTGCACTCTCGGCTTCCACGGTGCCACCACCCTCCTCGGCCTCAGCATCCCCGCCTGTAAAATGGGCACAGCTCCAGCCGTCCTGCATCGCGGGGTGAAAAGCTCTGCCGAAGCGCGTGCCAGAAACAGTCTCCACCGCTGATTTTAGTTAAGTGGCCGGGCCACTCAGACCCTCTTCTGGTGGGTATATAGCTTCGGCATCCTCTCCTCTCCCCCTTCAAATGCCCTCTCTGTCCTCTGCCGTCTTCCACCAGCCTCTCCTCAATCTGTGGGAAGTTCCTGCCCAGAGATCGCCTCCGTGTTCCCACCTTGCACAGCCATCCAGGTAACCCCTGGAGCTCACCTCACGTCCAACGGCCGAAACGGGAAGAGATAAGCCGAGAGTGGAGGAGGAAGAGCAAAGCCTGGCAGCACTTACGGCACTTAGCGGCGAGTGGGGGCTTTGGGGCCACGCCAGCAGCACCGGCTCGTAAAACCCAAGGGCAGAACGTGCTGTTCTCTCTGGCGCTCACAGCACACCCAGAGATTGATCCGTTTGTGCAACGTGGAGCCCAGCAGAGGCTGCTCCAGCCCCAGCGCGCGTCACCGCCAGCAGCTGGTACAAAGAGCTTCCTACCAAACCCATCGCCCTAAGAGCATCTGGAGACCGATGCCAGCTACACGGGCTCCCTTTCCCCGTGAACCCTTTGCTTCATTTATCTTTTTTTTTTTTCTCTCAAAACCATCTTATCTAACCTTCGTTTTGGAGATGGGTACTAAAAATACGTATTCCGTCCTTTTCATTATGGCAGGGAGGAAATACAATGGTGCTTATTGTTGACTGCAGAACTCTGATTTTTTAGCTACTCATAAAATTTTACCACTTCAAAGAGATCCCTGGAGGGGTGTTTATTAGAAGAGTCTGAACTCATCTCTGGCTGAAGCTGGCTCTGTCTAGCTATCGTGAGCCACATGTGGTTTCAAAGTGCCTCTGATAGCAGGCTCCAGAACAATGTAATCCATAAGTTCACATTAAATATTTATATGACACTACTTTGTGCTCTTCTTGGTTTAATTGGTCTTTGAAATTCATCAAAATGTATTAGCAAAGTTCATTACTTAACATTGTTGGTATCATTTAGTGTGAATGCGCTGCTAAACAAACAAGCCTGTCTGCGTAGGCCCCCTTTCGGGAGCAAAATGGCAAAATCCTGCCTTGGCTCATCCCAGTCTAAAGGAGAACGGGGACCATAAGCAGACTTTGGAGCTGTAATCAAATAAGCACACTAATTCCAGGCAGAAGCACAGTTTTTCAGAAATTCGATATGGAGAAGGGCAAATGCAGTTTCCAAGGAGGAGAAAGACTGTTCTGGCAGATTGAAGTGTATTTATTATTTTTATTTCCAGAAAACTCGTGATATTTCAAATGAAATAAAGTCTTTTTAAAGCTGTAGTATGAAATTTCCAAATTAAAATGGAAGGAAAGCGTTAGAAGCTAAAACTTTGCAATACAGTCAGAACTAGCATTTGGGTTTCTTGCTCTGAGTTGAAATGAAAAACAGTGCAAGACATTTTGGCAACTCCAAAACATTTTGTAGATTTACAGTTTCAATAAAACCACTATTGTATATGACAGAAAGCTTCCATTTCAATCTAGAGTAATCTCATTGTCTGTAATGGACACAGACATCCCTAGGAACAGGAGGGGGGCCACCATCTCCCACTGCCAATACTGTCATTGACAACTGGGAAACTCATCGGGTGGGGAAACACATGAGCAGCCTCTAACACTCCTGCTGGAGGACTGGCAAGAAGGGGAATAAAGCTGTGCCAGTACGGATAAAGCCATTTGGAGAAGTGAAGACACATATCCCCAGAAACATCCACCAAGTCTAAGCACCATTTCTTTCCACAGAATTTTCTCCAGTCCATTTTCCCATTAGCACCATACTCAAAAGTTCCTAAAAAGAAATTCTGAAATGACGGAGAACTGCATCCAAAGCCAAATTAAAAGAAGGGAAAAGAGAAGAGACCTTTGTGCAACAACCGGGGCAGAGAGAAGTTACCAGTGAAGGAACTTGCTGTGTAAATCTGGAACACACAGTCCAAGGCAGCAGCAAGGACCGACTCCATTACAGCTGCCTTTCAGCAAGAAGCAGCAGATGCCAACCAGTTGGACCAAACAGCGAGGACATGTTGCGAGGACATTGCATCAGGGGCCAGGAGCCAGATGTTGGGCTACAAGCTGGCTTGGAAGAGGCAAGGAATGCCAGGAACAGACACTGCTTTTCCCCGTGTAACTCCCTGTGTGGAGAGAACAGATCATAAAGTCTCAGCTGCAAATACCCACCCTTCAGCCTCTGTTTCTCCAAAGCAGAGCAACTAGCCATTTGGGGAAGGGGGGGGGAAATCAAAGGGAAGAAAATCCAAAATTTAGAGGTAGTTTTCTGTAGACTAGCTAGTTAAAAATTCAGTAGAGTCCCTTGTCTCTTCTACATGTCATTTTGCTCTAGCATATCTATTTTAACGTCTGTATCAGAAGATGAACATGTGTTGTTGTCTTTATTACTCTGATTAGTAACTCATTAGTTCTTCCTGCTGATTTTTATCTTGTTCCTTACATCTGCTCGGACTCATTATTAGGGTTCACACTACAGAGGACAGTCCCCATCACCCCGGGGTGCTCTCCACACTGTAGTGGAGCCATCAGCAACTCTCTGCTGAGGTTTTCCTGATGGAGCTTGCAGTGGCTTGGAATAATCCCCCATCACTCTGGATTTATACATTGCTGTAACTACCCACATTTGATGAAACTGAAGACTAAAGCAGAATGTTAAAATGCTTGGAAGTTTTTTCAAAATCCAATTAGATGTCATTACAATATTTATATATCAGGTGCAAGTTTTCCCAATGGACTCTCTTTTACAAATAACTATAACACTAGATGTGGGTCACAACAGAATGTATTCTATTAATTGCTCTCGGAGCATTTTAGCATTAGCATATTTCCAAATTAACAGCCAGTTAAAAAAGAAAAGGATTAACTCATAATGAAGAGAGTAACAGCCAGACATCCATACAGTTACCATTTATAGCATCTACCAAGTTTGAGCAGAGGAAAAAGCAAATTCAGAGTAAGGACCAAGTGCCATCTTGTGGATCCACAGGCACTGTGCAGGGTATGGCCACGGATGGGATTTGGGAGTCCATCCGCACAGGGTGGATTTGTATGCTGTAGGCAGAGTTGCTGGTATTAAAAGAAACCACTTTGTTGAAATCACTGACACGCTTTCTCTTTAGAAGACTACAGGCATCGCCTTCAAGATTTACAGTTACCCTATTACTCTGGCTCCCACAAGAAGTCCATAAAATTTTTACCACCCAGTTCTTGCATCGCAGCCATAAATTCCGGCTGTGTTTTATCCCAGAGACCGGGCACTGACAGCAGAGCCATGCAGGAGCTGCCGTTGTAAGGCAGGCACGTTCACCCTTCCAAGGTCAGGCAGAACTGTTACCGCAGTCCAGTGATGCAGCAGTGGTTTCCCACTCTCTCCACCAAGAGTTTTTCCCCCTGCGTTGCTCCCCAAGATAAGCTCTCATTGCACCAGTGGTCCTTCTGCTCCTACCTCTTGTCTCAGCATTTAAAAAATCCGTGATGCCCTCAGTGGAGGGGGAACACCAGATCTCTGGTACCCCAGAGACACGTGCGCTGCTGCTGAGAAAGTTGCTGGTTGCTCAGTGGTGCCAGACCAATAACCTGAGGGATTCACTAAAGGGACCATACTCTATGGTCAAGTAAAATTCTCAGAGCTAGGAGAATAAACATCTGAAATTCGCTTTTCCCGCTTTTCAAAGTTACCGACAGTCGTGCTGCACACAAAAATTAAAATGAAATGACATGCTGATGGCTGAGAAGATCCAAAAGTTGCTCCAATTAAAATGCTTCTGCTGGAAACATTTCCGGTACCTCTTTCCCAAAACAAAGATAGGAAGGCAGAAACTAAGAGCGAGGCCTTATTCTTCCTGTGTCTTCTGCTTATTTTCCAGAAGCAGATGCCACCTTCTCAGAGGACTCCTGTCAAGATCCAGTAGCTCCCAATAACCCTGTGGAGTGAGAAGAGTTTCACATACCTTTTTTTTTTGTTAATTGCCCGTTATTATTTCTCCCCACTCCAGTTTTTGTAGCAGCCAGAGGGTAGCACAGAATTCCTCAGGAGATGGTTAAGAACAAGACCCACAAAGCAGCTCCTCCAGCTGAGGAGAGCAGAATTTAAGAGCAGGTCACGAGTCCTATCCTCATGCTGTCCAAGGAGGAAAGGCCAGGCCAGGCCAGGTATCCCTCACAGCTTGAAATCTTGATTAACAGCCCTGTGGTGATTGCCTGAGCAATCGATATGATTCAATCCATTTTTCTGATAGAGCTTCAGATGAGAGAGCCTGTTAAGAGCAATGAAAAGAAGGTCTCAGCTGACTCCCAGGCTGCTTTCCCCCACACACCGCCTGAGCCACACACTTAATAAATTGGCTCCATGGTTTTCCCTCCCGCTGGAGCAGGACTGGCTTCTCTGCAGGTGCACCACCAATCTCCCCGTGCCCAAAACCTTTCCTTTGTGGAAAGTGGATTGGAGCTGCTCTTAAAACCACCGTTATCTTGAACTGGCAAGATAGCAAAGGAATAAATAATTTAAAACTTGGGGAAAGTGTCCATTTAGATTAATGCTAAGCTGAAAATAGGGCTTCTCTCCAACTCACTGGATGACTATTATAACGTTCAGTCCAGTTTAATGGAGTGATATTCTAGTTACATGAAGTTTCTCAGAAAGAAACGTACTATCCATCACCCACTTTCTACTCCATTTATCTGTAATGGAGATGATTACTTGAAAAATATCTTTCTTTGGTAGACTTGCATGCAAGTCACCTCTCTTGGGTAACTTTTGAGAGCCATATTGTGATGATAAACATAAAGCCATCAATTTTGAAAGCAAAGAAAGGTGACCTGTCTATTGATACAGACAAGTCAGACAGGGAAAGGATCCAAGGAGAAACGCAGAAGGGCTTTAAACCCTGACCAATAAGCCTTCTCATTGCTTTCTCCAGAGATAGATGTCAAATCAGACAGGTCAGATATGAGAAGAGAGTCAGCCGAGTGCCTTCAAGGAGGCCAGAGGAGCCAAAATGCTCCACAGGTGTCTGAGGGCTCCTGCACAGAGGCATGGGCAGGCACAGGCACCATTACTCCTTCTCCCTTCCCATGGCCAAAGGCAGCATCACAGGGTTTATAGCTTGTGGCATCCCTGCCAGACCACACATCTGCTCTTCCTGCCCACTCTTTCACTCACATCATTTTAACTCTGCCTCTAGGGCAGTTTAGGGAACTCCATCTCTAAATCCCTGTTCTCAAAAAGCAGACAGAAAGAAAATTTCCACCAGGTCTTTGTGACTTTCCTTTCTGTCTTCTGACCAGCCAGTGGAAGCTGTTTAAAATGTGTATTTCAATTAAAATCAAAGAAGGATAAGAGGAAATTCCCAAAGATTTCTCTTAGTTCTGGATATGGGTGTAGGCATAGCTCCTTAACATGTATCCCCTTCAGGAGGAAGAAATTCCCCTTTATTTCCTCTCTTGCAGTGGAAATTAAGTATCTATCTAGGCATTAACCACTTACAGAGTCATTCATGGTCTAAGAGGGAGTGTTTCTGTAAAAAGGAAATCTGGGGCTTCCTGGAAAGGAGTTTCCCTGCGAGAGAATTCAGTGCAAAGCTCCAGAGCCCAAGCGGATGCCCTGACAAGAGAATTACCCCTTTCTTTTCAGCATGGCCAGCTGGGAAGAAATAACTTTTCTTGTAAATACGGGGTGTAGCTTTTGCATTTGGTGTTCAGCCTATCTTCTTCTTTTTGCTCACACTGTTGAGTAGTTTAAATTAATAATTATCTCTCTCTAAATACAACACATGCATCGTATAGCAACACAGATATTACTGCATATTATATAGACAGAGAGTTAGAGCCAGGTATCATTAATCTTAAATATTTATATCTTCCTGGAACAACTAGCTGACAGCTGCTAAGCTACTGGCAAACTGTCTGCCTTAAGTATTTTCCCCCTTTCTTTTGGCACCAAGCCCCTGGCTTGGTTTCAGCTACACGTTGCAGAGACCATTCAGAACAATAACTACACACTATAAAGTAAGCTGGGGAGTGCATTCCCCCTCCAATCATGCCTGCAGCTCGTTAATAATCAAGTGACTTACACACATTTGCATGGACAGAGGAAATTATCTCTTCTATGGATCAAATGACTTTTTCCTGTCCTTGCTGGAGGCCCCCAGCACACCAACAGAACCAGTGGAAAACTCAGTTCGCAGACTGGTTTTTGGACTAACAGCAGGAACCACAAAGAGCTTCCAGGGAAAGAAAGCTCAGATTCTGTTCGCCCTTCACATTATCTATATTTTATTCTGTTTTGCTCTGTTTTGACTAAGCTTACCCTGGGCTCGACGGCAGCAGAGGAGGAGCAGCACCCAAACTGAACTCCAGCAGCTTTACTCGTTAACACGTCTCGGATTCCTCTTCCTCCTGTGCCACCTTCCTCTGCCGTGTGGAACTGCAATCACTACTGCAAGAGAGCACAGTGATTTTAAAAAGGGGCGCAGGGGGGCAGCAGGAATAACATTTTGAGGTAGGGATGTATAAAGCCTGATTCCCGTTGCCCTGCACTGTATAAAGTCATTTAGGGAAAGGCAGAAGGGACTGTGTAGGGAAAGGCAGAAGATGCTCTGTGGTCCCTTCACCTCGACGGAGCTGACTGAACATTTTTCACTGAAAATGTTGTTGGCAACACACAAAAAAAAAAAAACCCAGAGGGTAAACCAGCCCCTGGCCTGGGGAGGTACAACCTTTGTAACATTCTGCATCATCTTGTCCATGAAACTATTTAACATCTTTGTCAGTGACATGGACAGTGGGATAGAGTGCACCCTCAGCAAGTTCGCTGACAACACCAAGCTCAGTGGTGCAGTTGACACACTGGAGGGCAGGGATGCCATCCAGAGGGACCTGGACAGGCTGGAGAGGTGGGCTCGTGCAAATTGCATGAAGTTCAACCAAGCCAAATGCAGGGTCCTGCACCTGGGACGTGGCAACCCCAGGCACAAATACAGGTTGGGTGGAGAAAGGCTGGAGAGCAGCCCTGAGGAAAAGGACTTGGGAGTGCTTGTGGATGAGAAGCTCAACATGAGCTGGCAGTGCACGCTGGCAGCCCAGAGAGCCAACTGTGTCCTGGGCTGCATCAAGAGAAATGTGGCCAGCAGGTCTCGGGAGGTGATTCTACCCCTCTACTCTGCGCTTGTGAGACCCCACCTGGAACACTGTGTCCAGCTTTGGAGTCCTCAACACAGGAAGGACATGGACCTGTTGGAACGGGTCCAGCAGAGGGCCATGAGGATGATCAGAGGGATGGAGCACCTCTGCTGTGAAGACAGGCTGAGAGAGCTGGGGTTGTTCAGCCTCGAGAAAAGAAGGCTCTGGGGGTATCTTATAACAGCCTTCCAATATCTGAAGGGAGCTACAGGAGAGCTGGGGAGGGACTATTTGCCAGGAAGAGCAGTGACAGAACAAGGGGCAACAGTTTTAAATTGGAAGAGAAGAGATTTAGACTAGATGCCAGAAAGAAATTCTTTACTGTGAGGGTGGTGAGACACTGGAACAGGTTTCCCAGAGAAGCTGTGGCTGCCCCGTCCCTGGAGGGGTTCAAGGCCAGGCTGGATGGGGCTTGGAGCAACCTGGTCTGGTGGGAGGTGTCCCTGCCCAGGTCAGGGGGCTTGGAACTCAATGATCTTTAAGGTCCCTTCCAACTCTGACCATTCTGTGATTCTATGATACATTACAGACTTGCGCAGGAAAAAATGATGTATAATTATTGGTGGCTGTACAAGTGAAGTCCTGGGGAGCCTGCGAGCAGGAATGACAAGCAGCTCGATAAGAGACTAACATGCAGGATGCCTACAGCCCATTAAAGAACTAACAAAAGGCCTACATGAGACACCTGTGGTATTGTTCAAGGAAGATGTGCAGACCAGGAAATGCCTAAATATAGCATTTAAAAATGTATAGAGTGAACTTAACACACTTAACACACAGTTATCGCTAATAACTGGTGCTCTAGTGCGTGCTTGGTATACGGATAAAATAATTAATCGATTTAGAAATGCATGAAAGACAAGCGGCAGAAGATGCCAACCAACAGAAGCAGCAGAAACTGCAGTGCCAAGGACTGATGCAGGTTACCTAAATGGGGAGTAAGGCCTGGATTCTCCATTTCAGGGCGATAGCTGGAAGCCACTCTGCTCTTCGCTGCTTAAGACCTCGTGCTCTGCCTGTACACCTTGCATGAATGTAGGAGCTGAACCGACAAAGTAAAGGCAAAACTGAGTAATTCTGAGAGAGAAGTGGGCTTGGAGCAACCTGCACTGATAATGACCAGAAGGCAAGTGGCCAGTTGGAGGAGACCTTGGAGCAGGCCTGGAAAAAGGAGACAAATCACAGCTGTGAACACAAAACAGATGCAATTCTGTGCAGCTTACACAGAATCACAGAATGCTATGGGGTTGGAAGGGACCTCTGGAGATCATCTAGTCCAACCCCCTGCCAAAGCAGGTCCACCCAGAGCAGGTTGCACAGGAACGTGTCCAGGTGGGTTTGGAATGTCTCCAGAGAAGGAGACTCCACCACCTCCCTGGGCAGCCTGTTCCAGGGCTCTGCCACCCTCAAAGTAAAGAAGTTCCTCCTCATGTTGAGATGGAACTTTCTATGTTCAAGTTTGTGCCCATTTCCTTTTGTCCTGCCACTGGGCACCACTGAAAAAAGATCGGCCCCATCCAGTTACAAAAACACTGATATGTTTTTATGTCTTAGCACACAAAATCCATCCAATAGCGTGTGTTCAACACATTGAATCCATGACTTTTCCCTTCCAGTTGTAGCAATTTTGGAAAAAATAGCTTTAGCCACTAGTGGTCGTTGTTGCCCTGCGCAGCAATAATTCCCAGAGTTAGCGCAGGGAGAGAACACCGACAAGTGTTTTCCACGAGTTTATTTCCATCAGGTACGAACCACAGTCAAAATTTTGAAGCCAATCATGAAACGGTAGCTCTGCTCATTCATCAGATGAGCGGGTGTTACATTTACCTCTTCCTGCAAATTATATTCAGCGTCAAGGAAAACACAACAGTTTGACAACAATTAGGTATCGCAATGAATTGGAAACGCTACAAGTAGCCAAGCAGATGCTGCTTTGTTTACGGAGTTTGTGTAAACACTGATTTTGATGCAGCTCCTTTTATCCCATGTGCAGTTACGTCCCCCAACCTAATGACAGGCAATTGCAAAATCACGGGAAAATCTGATTTGCGGAAGTTTTGTGTGTTTGCTGAGCGCTGATACAAAGTGAGCGCTCAAACAAAGCAGATGCTGCTTTCCCGAGCTTCCCCCAGACAAAGTCTCTGCAGTATATAGAGTTAAAAATTTAGGCACAGGTTGACAAAGGGACGTGGGCTTTTAAATACTTGGCTTTTAGGTATCCAGCCGGTGCAGCAGAATTCACAAATATGAGTTGGGCATTGAAGGGAGGGGGCTGCAAAGCATATTTCAGTGCTGCGCAGAGTTACCCCGGCTACTCTATGTCAGCTAGTTCGGGCAGAGGAAATGGTACAGCTTCTAACCCTTCTGCAAGTGCCACACGGGGTACAAAAGGGGACCACAACTATAATTAACAAGTTGAACTTTGTATTTCTAACTGACTGCACTGGTGAAAACCTCAGTCCCCATGGACTCCGAGATGCTCTGGCCACCAGGCATAGTTTTCATGGGTCTGCAACAAGGTCTTACGTGGTTAAACTCTGCCTTAATTTACTTTCTTTTAGGAACCTGTGATTTTGCAGGGTTTAGATTTCAGTTCCCTACATTCATTAACAAAAAAAAAAAAAATCCATTCCTCTCCCAAGCTTTGTTCCTCCCTTTAGCTGATTCACTCCACAGCCTAAATGTTCCTTCTGCAGACAGTCCCATCTACCTGTTTTATGCCCAAGTGGGACAGAGTCACCTAAAAGAGACATCAAAGGCACCTCCCACTTTCCAAGTACAGTCCCACATCACAGACACTCACTGTCTGCCCCACTGGGGTCAACACACAGTAGTATTTCTAACCCACCACAGAAGGGAACCAGATTTCAAGAATAAATGCAAACTCCCTGATGAGGGCAAACTTAAGTTCTGCATTTCGTAGAGGGGGTATTTTCCAAGTTCCACATTTATAACAGCATTATCAAAGCTATCCCACAAGATTAGTCCCAGTGGCTAGAGACAGAATACTCTCATTCAACAACTTTGTTAGAGGAAGGGTTAATAAGAAATGAAGATAAAATTAGGGGAAATTATGAATACGGGAACTGCCTTCAACTTGTTCCAGTTTCCTGCATTTTACAGAGGACAAATTCAGTTACTGTAAAAGCCTCAACCTTTAGTACAATGTCATATTACTATTACCCTCCAATTATAATCACTAATCGAGACTATAAGAAGACCATACTATTTACCTTCTTTCTGTTGGCTTCAAAATAACATTTCCAAAACTAGAAATCCACGGCTTAATTTTAAAGCTACTTCAAAAAGATGATGGTTTTAACTATACATACATAACTACATGTGTGTATAAATGTATATGTGTACAAATTCACACATGGACAGATACCATTTCCTTTCACGTGGGCAGGAGCTTTTCAGCTTACTTCAATGGGGCAAGATATCACCAATAAAGGAAAATCCATTTCTTCTCTGGGAGAGGAAAGCAGGACCTTTCTTTGAGATAAGTGTGACATGTACCACCCATTTTGAACATTTAGCAGTACTTCCCCATTTCTCCCACCCACCCCCTTCACCGAAACAACACACGAAACACATGGATGCACACTGAGAGAGATGGACTGACTGAGACAATCTGATAGGAAAAAGGATTTAAAACAGACTTTGAACAACATGGGAAAAGGTTGCTAAAAAACTAACCTAAGATTTGACTCAAATTTTGCTGTTGTCATTCAGAATTTCTCCATTGACTTTGCTGGGCTTTGGCTTACGTCTATAAAATGAAAAATGGAAAGAGGAACTCTGGTTTTGCAGAAACTCTTATGTCATCTCCATCACAAGCCTCCTGCAAGCGTTGCTACTGCACAGACTACAAAAGAGAGACAGCGAACACTGAATTTCTGAGTATCTACCTCATTTAGGTTTAGGAAACCATTCTGAAGCAGATTCTTACTTCTTAAAAAAGTTTTTCTCTTCTCTCTTTGAACTTTTGGGAAGAAACGTACCCAACACTCTTCCATTCTCCCATGGTAGATTTAATCAAATCTGTTCATACCATTCATGCAATAGGAGACGTTCTAGCCACCCTGTTCACTTACTTGCAGACTGTCCCAAAGGCTATGCACTCATTATAAAAAAAAAAAACAACTGTTAAAAAAATTAATTTACTTTAAATCCAGTTCTGCATAATTCCATTTTACTGCAATCTATATTCACGCAAGCATTTAAATATTCTATTAAAATGGATCCATCATCAAATAATGTGGAATCCAGCAAAGTAATAGCTAACATCTTAGTGCTAAGCCTCCATCAGAGTCACAACGGTGCCTTGATACCCCCTTCATTTATTTCCAATTCTGGCACCTGTAACCATGGCAACATACACTGAAACCTTTCAAGCAGAACAGAACTGACAATCACAATAACAGCACAAAATACCTGAGGTGGGGAAAAAAGAGGAGAGGCACAAGCAGGTAGTTGTTGGAATTAAAAGCTAATGACAAGAAAACAGCTGGAAACAAATGCTTGCTCACACGACCATATTCTCTAGGCAGATGTATTTTTGCAAACCTGGTCTGCTCCGTCTTATTCTCTGTGCAGCGACGGAAAAGGAGGGAAAATAAATATTGTTTCAGCAGAAGAATAAAAGTGCGAACTTAAAAACCTAAGTTGCTGCAAATAGAATGCAACTGTTTATCTGCTGCATGAAACTCCGGGAGTGCTCAGCATTAGCCCACGGGAAAAGCAGGTATTTTTTCCCAAGGAAAAGAGCCACAAACGTGCTTCAGAGAAACACTATCCAGCAAGAAAGAGAGAGAAGTCACCTTTTAAAGTGATTCTAAAAGAATAATTCCATTAGCCTACATCAAAGAAAAGGTTTGAAATGAGCACGACTTAATAAACCATATATGTGTAAACTGGGATAACTTCCTAGACGTTTAAGGGATCTAATTAGCATTTGAATGCTGTGAAGCAAGAAAGGGAAATTCTATCTTTAAAGTGTAACAATCAAAACTAGAAATGAGATTGACCTGTGTGGGAGAGCCTAGCAGGACGCAGCTGCAAGGTTAGCTTCCAAGGTTTATGGGGCTGGAGCTGAAAAAACACCAAGATCAAGGCCAGCACAAGACCTGCAGGGAAGGCTTGTCATTTTTATCTCTTACCCCATGAAGCTGCATTTAGAGAACAGAATGAGAGGAACAAGAGATGGACTGACCAGTGGCCTCTCCGTTGGAGCACCCCACTCGCCTCACAAGCCACGGCTCCGGCATCAAAACCAACAGCGAAGTCTGTGAGTAAGGCTCCTTGGAAAAAAAGAAAAAAAAAAAAAAAGAAAGAAAAAATAATACAAGACAAAAGCAAACAAGATGTTAAACTAGACTGTCAAGGGAAAGAGGCAGCGCATCAGGGGATTTCCCTGCTAAGAAGGTATAACCCCCCTGAAACCAACACCAGCTCTTTCACCAAACCTTGCTTTGAGATCGCCTAACTGCTGCCTAAGGGGCTTCGCACACGCTCAAAAAAATTGCATATTACGTTTTGCCTGCTGCAATCCACGTGTCCTCCTTTCAGACACCTTTTTTGACACCAGGGGGAAACACAGAAATACCGCAGGAGGTACGAGGCAGGATAAATCCCGTACTTGTGTGGGACAGAGGAGTGACAGCAGCGGGACAGGCAGAACTGACTGCAGAAGGTGCAATGGCCTGAACCCTGCAGAAGTGGAAATACCACAGGGGAAGCTGGACGGTCCAGGATGGGACACTGCAGCCCATTCTTCACCCTTTTCAGTGCTTTGTGGATGAAGAGGAGGACATAAGGCTGTGGTGGCGCTGGCATGTCACTGCTCCATCTCCCTGGGTGAGGATGGTGGAGAGGTCTGTGGTGTTCTCCTGCTCAGGGCAATTTCATTCACTTTACACTGGGTCAGAAGACCAAGAGGAGGCGCTTGGAGGAAGGCTACCACTGGAAAACCAGAGCTAGCCACAGGAGCCTGAGGAGGGCCTCTCACTCCATGGGGTGACAAGAACCTCACTCCTCACAAAGCACCCTACGCTCTGCTTTGGGCTACGTCTTCCTTTTTGCTTGTCCAGGAGCACTCACAGAGACCCACAGTCCTTAATCCTGTGAAACAGCAAATGCACCAGGCACCTCTTGGTTTCACCATGGTTCTGTCTCCATGCTGAAGCTCCTGGTGTCACCAGGAATTGTGTATCCCACTGCTGATGAACCTTCAGGGCTACAGAAGCAGGAGACATGGAGGAAGCTGGAAGCACTTGCTTTTAGGGCAGTAAGCAGATTAGTCCATTCCTCTTTTCCCTGGTGTTTTTCTTCATCCAAATGTGCAGGGTTCAGCAGAAGCAGAGAAAGATCTGGACTTGAAATAGACAACATCAGAATAGAGAAGAGCTGGGATGAGCGTGAGCATTCATGTTCTGAGAAGAGTTAGTCTCTCCTTTCCCACTGCTTCTCTTGGGGGAAACTTAACTTTCAAGCACACGAAAAAGCTGTCATTCACTGTCATGTATGAAGCACCTTGCTCTCCTTCCTCTGGGGAATTTCCTCTGCCACCAGATTTTGTAAAAAAGAATATTTTTGCTCTACCATTGTGTCTCATTGACTCCTATTTTCTTCTTTGTCATTCATACGACTCTTTTTCGTGAGATTTCCCGACAATTTCTCTAATGCCTTCAGGTTAATATGGGTTCAGCAAAGGCAGAGTTTAACAGTGGGTTTGCAAGCAGCAGTCGCTCTAAGGTGTGGGAGGAACAGGAAGGGATCATAGGTTTAGGTTGGAAGGGATCTTAAAGATCACCCAGTTCTACCCCCTGCCCTGGGCAGGGACACCTCCCACCAGACCAGGTTGCTCCAAGCCCCATCCAGCCTGGCCTTGAACCCCTCCAGGGATGGGGCAGCCACAGCTTCTCTGGGCAACCTGGGCCAGGGTCTCACCACCCTCACAGCAAAGAATTTCTTCCTGAAATCTCATCTAAATCTCCCCTCTTCCAGTTTGAAGCCATTTCCCCTTGTCCTATCACTACATACCCTTATAAAAAGTCCCTCCCCAGGTTTCTTGCTGACCCCCTTTCAGCAGGGGTTCAGGACCTTCAGGACCACCATAAGGTCTCCCTGAAGCCTTCTTTTCTCCAGGCTGAACAATCCCAACTCTCTCACAGCCTGTCCTCTCAGCAGAGGGGCTCCAGCCCTCTGATCATCCTCGTGGCCTCCTCTGGAACCTTTCCAACAGATGCATGTCCTTCTTGTGCTGAGGAGTCCAGAGCTGGAGTCAGCACCACAGGTGGGTTGTCACCAGAGTAGAGTAGAGGGGCAGAATCACTTCCCTTGACCTGATAAGAAAAAACAGACAAGGGATAAGAAAAAACAGACAAGTGCAAACCACAGGGCAAAGTCTGATCGATCTTGCAGCCTCACTGGACATGCTTTGCTCCAGTTGGAGCTCACAATGGACCACTGTGCTCTACCTGCACAGAGCTGCATGTCCATACACCCCACACATGTACACCAAGAGGCCTTCAAAGTCCTGGATTCCCAAAATCTCAGCTTGTGGACCTGACTCTTACCCATTCCATGAGGCCTGGACCCAGGGATGCCAAGGCCAAAGGAGCACATGGTGATCCTCTCCAAACAGAACTCATCATAACACAGCGATTCACCCCGCGATCCCTAGAGCTAGTCAAACAATTCACACCGTTATAAAATTTTCTTGAAAAAGACATTCCACCTTAAGGACTTTAAGTAGTAGAAAGGGTACTGTGCCCCTAAGGAAGCTATTTCAATGGTTAATTAATCTCACTTTAAAAATGGCCTGCTTTCTGTCTAATTTTCGCTGACTTCTTCAATTTCCACTTACATGAACTTGTTATACTTTTAACAGACATATAGTAACAGGTTTTCTGTCTTTACCAGGGTGCTGACAGACCAAAAATTTTAGCTACCCATTTTTTTTAAAGAATCTAATTAATGTTCCAATAAAGAAGAGCTTTTTATTTCAAAAGCTCATTAGATCAGTTTTATAGAAAGATATCCACTTATTCTTGGATTGCTAGGAACTATAGCAGTGAAACCATTTGCATCTAGTGTTCCTATATTTCCATATTCACTTTCACCTAAAAGCAAAAGTGTGAAAAACTTAACTAGCTCTGCATTTAAAGACTTTTATTTCACTTTGCACTTTCAAAGCTAATTCATTATCATCATTTGGGGTAAAATTGGAGGTTTGGTTGCTGTAATGAAAACGTTAGTTTCCTGGACTTACGTAGTTCTGACCAGGAAGCAATCTGTCAGTCTCCTAATTAATTATTTAATTATTTAGAATTTTACATTCTTTGCCATCCCAAAGCAGGAGAAAAAGTTTATATAGTGAGAAGAGTAGGCACTAACCTACAATGTTTCAGAGTTCTGAAAGCAGAATGCTTCATCTCAAAGTTTGACTTCTCAGAAAGTACAAATGAGTTCATATTTCAAAAGAAAAGGTCCTTTACAGTTGAAAAAACAAAGTTGCTCATTACCATGATTGCAGATTTTTTTTTCCTACTTTGTTTTCGGACTGGTTAGATTATTTGAAATCTACTTATTCCTGCGAACATCTTTTAGTTTGGTGAATTGCAGCTTTCTTACAGAAAATATTTCATCAGCTATTTGACTTGGTATCATAGGACACTTTTCTAGTTCTAGAAACTAAAAATACACCAAGGCAGCCTGGCAGAAGTTCTCACAAAAGGACATTAAACTGACAAAAAGACAGGTTTGAAACGCCAATTGCAGCAGGATATCATCAATGAGCAAAGATTTTCCGAGTCCCACAGGACCCAGCTCTGAGCCCAATACCTTACCACGTGTTATCACAGAATCACAGAGTGCTATGGGGGTTGGAAGGGACCTCTGGAGACCATATAGTCCAACCCCTTGCCACAGCAGGGTCACCTGGAGCAAGTTGCCACGCTAAAAGTAATAGTGCAATTGGTTACGATTTGTCATCCACGGGTTCTGTTAGGGATAGGGGAGAGAAAGGGAAAATAGCAATAATTGCTTCATAAAGGCACAAATGCCAAGCGAGATAATTCTGACATGAGAAAATTGTGATGTTATTCACTTCCACCAGCTGTGCCTGACTGCCCAGCCAGGACAGCAGTGCCACAGCAGGAAAGTATGTGGCATTCAACCCCACCGCCCCGGGAGCCCAAACAGAGTCCCAAGGCCTGATTCCCCACAACCTCCTGTGTGTGGCTGAAGCCAGGATGGTAAGGAGTGTAACTGTACAAGGTCAACTCTCTGACTACACTCTCCGGCTGTAACAGGCTGTCCCCAAGGAAACAGAAAGCCCTAATAGCTCGGTAAACGTAAAATCTCATCTGAAAGTACTGCTGTTTTGTTAAAATGATCAAGATTGTCTTACTTGGACCAGCTGCACTCTGTCATGTAACTATGAGTCCCAGGAGTTGTTCTCACTTACACATGCTCACTTGCTCAGCATTATGATTAAACCTGGATGTCTCCCATCCAGGTGTCCCTTCCAGAGCCCGGTGCCACCATCCCCACTCCACCAAATCAGGATAAGGGCACTGTGTCACTGTCACCTCCTCTTTGTCACCCTGGAAATCTCGTGGAGCAGGATAAAGCAGAAGCAAGAAGGCACAACTGGTACCTGGCCTGTTTCTGCCCTAGGACTGGTGTAAAGGGCAGGAGCAGAGCCCAGGATTAGAGCTTTACAACTTAGAGCTGTTACCTTTCTAGCCGTGGAAAATGTTTTGGGTTTTTTGTGGTTTTTTTTTAAGTTATTATAGTTTAAACTCATGCCTTATGACTTCAGAATTAGGGCTGAATCCTATTAGGGAGACAAAAGACTCCTTGTAGTTCATACACGTCTAATAGTGTGAGAGATAGAGAGACTATTCTATTTGGCACAATATTTAGAGAAATTAATCCTCAAGCACTGAAGATTTGAGGGATTAACAGTCTGAGTGACAGCTGAGCTCATCCAGCCTACATCCCTGGGTTGTGCAGCAAAACCATTTGCCTGCAAGTTGAACGTGTTCCTCACTTCCACCCGAGTCAGCACAATTCCTGCTTTTATTGCACTCAGGTCCCCGGGGGAGATCAACAAACTAATAAATCCTCATTTCATGGTGGTTTGCAAAATTGTCATGTTATGTTCATTTTTCAGATTTGATATGTCCTTTCCTCCCTTTGTAAAGAAAAAGACATATCACATGCATAAAAGGTATTACATTTCTAAACCTTCAAAATTTGATCCAAGAGTCATTGAAACCGTCCATTTTCAATGAGAAACAACGTGTAGCAGTCACGCACGTAAAAATGTCCACAAAGTCTCATCCAGACCCTCCCAAAGAACTCCTTGGAGAAGACCTAACAAGCAGGAGACCTTAACTATTGTGCCATGCTTCCCTTGCACTAACGTCACACAGCAGAAATGTGACTCTTCCCCTGGACTCAATTGGGATGGAGAGAAGAGGGGGGGGAATGCTCCCATCTCAATTACTATAGGGGAGTCTTACAGTGGGAAAATGGGAAGAAGTGGTCCCAATACTGGAAAGCTGCACTGCCATGAGTGTGGCATCACGAGGGAGAAGCTCCCCAGCCAAGCAGACAAGACCTGATAAGGAAAGGAGAGGAGATTTCGCAGTTGCCATGGCAGTGGCAGCATGGGGCCATGGCGGGAGAACAAGAAATATTCACTGCGAGCTTATTTTCGTAGCTTCATAAAAAAAAATCTGTGAAAATAGCTGAAATAAATTTACAATGAATATTTCCAACGTGGCGGTTCTCTGGAGTCAGAGAAACACAGGAGAAGCAGCGCATTAAGACAAGGTGCCATTTTGCTCTGAGCTGTGCGACTTTGTAGAAACCAACAAGGTTACAAGGTTATATCCAAAAGGATCTCACAAATCGTGGCTCTAACGTGTTTCTTTGCCTTTCAGGGCTTAAGGTCCTACAACAGGAGGAGAGCTCCTCCAAGGAACGCTGTCACCCAGGGGACTGGCAGAAACCACCCAGCGCTGTGCAGAACAGAGCCATTTACTGCCCTCCACACAAAGTCTCACGGGGAAACTGCATGTGGCAGGACGTTTTGCCATCTATTTTCCCAATTATCGGCTTATTACCACTCGTTACCAGTTTGGGAAGGTGACATCCACTCGTGGTTCCTGGGGTAGAGGAAAGGACTCATGCTGAGTGTCCTACAGCCTCATGTGCAAATAGAGAATGATGGATAAGCTCCACAAGCTGGCTCACACCTGAATTACAGAGGGGGATTTTTTAGGAAGAAACAACAGGGAGATGCTTTAAGAGCAACTGGAATATGATGACCTGAAACTGGACAACCACACGCCACCGTGAGATGCCGTTGCAAAGGGTTTCCTTGGGTGGAAGATCCAGTCTAACCAGAAAAAAACCCAGAATTACTAGGGATTTTCCTGTGAGCACAGAAAGTACCTTGGGCTGCAGATGACTGTCACTCCTAGTAAGCTACGTCCCCAATCCAGCATTCATGGCATTCACAGCTCTTAAATGGGGATCAGATTAGGACCTTTAGGAATAAAACATAAATTTCAGTGTCTTCATGGGAAGAATACACCAGAGAACTGTCCTTTCGCCAGGCACCATGAGCAGCTCCAGCACCATGGGGTAACCGTGGGGAAGAGAACATCCAAGCACTGGTCCCTTCTGCCCAACGAGCTCCACGTCTTTGAGGTGTCTGTGCATTACAATCTACTGTGGGTGGTGTGATGTGTGGGATTAAATGGAGAACACAAACGTGCCCTCAGTCTTTGGCAATATATAATGTTTCCTTTCCCTTCCTTAAAATTGTCCTTCGGCCTTAATTAGCTCAACAAGCCTCTTGTTCAAAAGCTGAGATTTCCTCTCTGGATTTCCCCCTGCTTTAGTTCAAATCACATCTAAAGACAGAGCCCGTCCTTTCATGAGCAGCACCCTTTCCCTTGCTCATATTGCCAGCATGGTTAGGGCCTTATCAAATCTCTTCCCTACTGCACTATTTCTTTTCAAGGTGGCTCACTAACCCTTACCTGTTTTTCATTTTGACCTACAAATAGCAAAATACTATCAACTGGAAAAGATAATTACTCACTTGTGAAAGTAAGTGTTATTTTTTTATTCTATGATACGGGCAATACAAATGTCACTCCAAGTCAGGTTGTATTAAGTAGTTTCGTGTCACATGACACAGTGTGAATTGACACACGCTGTGCTGTTGTATGAGATCTGGGCTTGCTTGTTTGAAGAGACTTTTTTTCTTTTCTATTTAGGGGAAGATATTAGGTACTATAGATATTGCGTGATCCATCCATTAGCTAAAAATCACCTCCAGATAAAGGTACAATTTCTGATATTCAGACCAAAAGAAAACCTGAATATGACTTCGTACTTCTGACATATCTATCGATAGTCAGTTTATTCATTACTGTTTATTAAAGAGAATAAAAACAAAGGGAAGACACTACATCTGTCAGTAAATACAATTAACTTGGAAAAATAAAATCCAAAACCCCATGCAGATTCCAAAAATCAGACTAAACCAGGGATACAGTAACTTTTTGCTTTATGTCAGTAACTGGTAGCACACTCTGAAAAGCCTCTTATGAGTTTCAGGATTGTTTCATTTTTCAATAATTTATGGAAAAGTCAAGGAGTTACCAGGAATAATTCTCACTCTGCTAATCCACACACCAGATCAGTATTACCCAATATCCAGTACTACCAGCCTACTCATCACCCAAGTTTTATTAGAAAATGTTGGGACAGGACAAAAAAGTTAATTCCTTATTTAAATCACACCTAAGAGCATTTTACAATAAAGAATTGAAATCAGAATGCCTATACTGATGTTAGGACTTGCCTCAAACCCCCTTTTAGCCAAGTAACCAACCCAATTAAAATCCTAATCAAAGCTCACTAAACGCATGCATACAAACCTCGTTTGTTTATGTAAGATTTTCCAGAACCTGGTACTTTGCATGAATCTGGAAAGGCTCAGTGTAGCTCTCTGGTACAGGAACAGAAAAAATGTCACTCACAACCAAAGGGGAATGGAGGGGTTCTCCTGGCCACAGCCTGATTATTTTGGTGTGCAAGTCAGCATCCTCTCCCCATTTTCAGAACTAAGTGAAAAACAATTGCTCAACAAATCCATCGTTGAACAGGCTGGCTACCCTCAGCAGCATCGCCTTCAGATGCGGTGAGCTTTGCAGAAGCCTTTTCTCAAGGTGGTCCTCTCCTTCATGCTCTTTCTCCATCATGCTCACCACCATGCCAATAAGCCATGCCACAATGTATTTCCCCATCCCCATTGACTTCCCAGCACAAAATCTCAGCTTTGGATTTATTATTACTTTTAATCCCTTCCTTAGACTCTTCCTTACGTTTCACCTCAGACCTTCCCTTTGCTATCCCTAATACTGTGGAAGCAATGACTGTCTTCATCTGTGTTTCCCCTTCATTTCAACAGAAGGAAACTAAAAAGCTCAAAGTAAAACAGAGCTGAAACCTCTCCCTTTCAGCTGGTATTGCATCAAAGTCATGGATTTCAATATCAAATTCCACAACACGCTTGCTTGAAACCAGGCCCAAGCTGACTATCAATATTCAGTGACTCCCCAGTGAACCACTGCTTACAATTTGTAATGAACCCCCAAAGCAAAAAAGTCTCACAGAGCTTTATGATTTGATCATGAAAGTTTTGCTGCACGCTGAGGTTTGAAATCCTTCAGCTGAAGATGGAATTAAAAATATATATATTTAACCAATTCAACTTGAAGGGGCCCTATTCCAGGTGGTGAGGACAGAACACCATCAAGAGCCTCAAAAAGGCCTTGATCCAAAGGAGGACAGAGTTCCCCTGGCACAGAACTGAAGCAAAAAGCTGCAGGTTGTCCTCATCTGCTCTTCTGGCACAGGGGACCTGGCAGGAGGGACACACATTGGAGACACAGAGCAGAAGCCACAGGCTCTGTAGGCAGAGCACTGCGAGGTGGCACAGGCTCAACGCCAGTCCCTCTGGAATTAGTAGCACCTCCCAGCCCTAGAGCTCCGTCTGTACATCTTGACCTTATCCACAAACAGATCAAGACTTCCATGAAACTCAACTGGAGTGTTAGGCTGCTTATAAAATAAAAAAGCACTGTTAGAACCCTCTCCGCCGTGTCCCAAGGAAGTCCTTGGGTCAGTGCTGCACGGCGGGCCAGGCTGGTGACCTCATGCCAAACCTGCAGCCTCCCACAGCAACGGTTTGGAAAGCCTGGCCTCCCAAAAAACACTTTCTGAGCATCCTTTTAGGTGATGCCCTGCAGGGCTCACGCGCTGGCCTGCGCAGAGCAATGCAGCCCCCCTAACCCTTCGTCAGCAGCACCAGAACCAGGGATGCCTGACAATGGCTGGGGTTGGGGCGTTGCATTTGCAAGCAAAACACACTCTTACTTTCTTAATATTGGCTCTTTTATTGTAGGCTCTTATAGCTGACAACACAGCAGAGAACTTCATAAAGAAAGTCTCATGATAGCTGTTATTTATTATGCAAATACTGCCTGCCATGGCAACATTGCATGCAGTAGTTTGCTTTATTTGCTCTGGTACATGCATATTCAAATTAAGGCTCCGTACATTGTGCCTACACATTACAAAGATTTTGTTTTCCTTGACACTTACAGGAGAACAAACTGCAATTAATACAGCCTGTTTAAGCAGACAGCACCCAATTAGTTATCATCCATTTTCAGATTGGGACTCTAGACAAAAAAACATGGAGCTGGCTTCTTATTCAAAAGGAAAATACATCCAAACTACAGGTTTTTCAAAGACACGTTTAACTCACAATGGCCAGGATACTCACTTGGCCTTTAATGTGAAATGGAGTGTTAATTTTTCTCTGTCACCTCTTAATTGCTTCCTTATTATACTGTTCAAGCAGTTAATTGCTAGACTGAGTGAAAGAGTGTTTTCAAGGGAAAGGAAATGCCACAGCATGAAAGAAAAAAAAAAAATAGAAGCAGCGCACTAGTGTAATTGGGCCTGATATAACATTAGTTGTGGTATTGCCTTTAATGGTAACTACAAAAATTAATAGGAAAAGCCAAATTGTTTTCTATCACAGAACAAGCCAGGAGATGTGTGGGGAGGGTTTGCGTTCAGCTGCCATGCACTTAGCGGGATCGCACTCCCAGCAAATCAACCTATTCCACGTGTTTACACCCAGCGTGTCTCCTTCTGCTCCCTCTCTTGCAAGGAGGTCCCTGATTGATTTGGTAGGTCGTGAGCTGTTTCTGATTCCCCTCTCTCCTTCGCTTCATGGTTCTCCAAGTGACCGACAAGAGCATCCCAGTGCCTCAAGGCAGGGAACTCAAGGACTGGAAACTGCTCAGATACAGCCCCCAGTTCCCTTTTCTTGCCTTAGCCCAGCAGTGCCGAGGCTCCATCTCGGAAATAAAGGCCAGTCCTTCTGCAAAAGTGACTTGCGAGTCAGTAGGGACAGACTTAACTGATAGCACCGAGGGAAAACAAGTACTCCAGATGCAAAGGCAAGAATTACAGGTATTTATTTAAACAGCAACATGTGATTGCTCTCATGATGATCTTTGCGTGACGGTGCTGGAATTCATGATTAGTATTATTTCTTCATTCCTCTAATTTTTATTAGAGAATAGTAATTATTAATGGAGGAAGGAAGCAGGAAAAAAGCAGATGCCAATGATACTGCTGCACAGTGGATTTAAATATGCACATTAATTCATAAGAAAAGTGAGTTAAATACAAATTCTGAATTAATTTCCTAAATGTAGCTTCCCAGTGGACAATAGAGAGGAGATGATCTAGTTACCAACTTGTGCTTATTAGCATTCAAACATGCTGATTAACTCATTAGTAAGACTACACTTGAAGTCCTCCCTTTTGTTTCCCTCTCTAAACTGCTGGTCTTCCATTTATTTATTTGTCAGGAGGAAGAAAACACACTTATTTAAGACTTAGAAGAGTGAGTCAACCCCGGCTGAAGAACAGCAAACTTTATACAACATTAAAATGATCCCCTTTCATTTTATAAGAGTTTCTGAAGTAGTTCTATCATCTGCTGAACAAACATGACTCTCCTCTATGAGGCTGCAGAACCTGCCCATTTGCCCTGCTTTATAAGACTGGTTTCATCTCGCCGGCACAGCCAAGGTACCACTTTTAGTCAATGAAAAAAAAAAAGAAAGAAGGCAAAGTCTTACTTTGCCTTAATCAAGCTTCTACCATCAAGCTGAAAAAGGTGAGGAGATGCAGAAGAGCCCCAGGCAGAGGTAGCAATAGCTGACACACAAGGAAATGGCTCCAGAGGGAACATATCACTGCACTAGACTTTCTGGGACTTTGACTCTTTGTCACAGGCAGAATTCCCAGCAGAAGCCTCGGCTCATCTTCCCCATGTAACCAGCAATGGAGAATGGACCTGTTCTTCCTCATGTAACCAGCAATGGAGAATGGACCTGTTCGGTCCTTGTGAGCCAGATCCCCACCCAGGATAGGAATGACTTACAAAGGTGAATCATTGTGTAGCAATCACAGCACCAACTCCTATTCCCAGCCACATGCCATCAACTATTCTCAAATCACCTACCAGGGAAAACTTTCAAAAATCTGTAGACCCTTTTAGTGATTATTTCAGTGCTTATTGGGTACTTCCCAATGTGTGAGTAAATACCTGAGAATTTGCCCAATAATAGCATTGCAGTACCTTGAGATGCTCCCTTCTTTTCATCCAGTAAATGCTACATCTTGGCCATCTCCCAGCCCCTCCATTGGCTGTGTGTTCATAAGGCCTTCACTTCCACTTGACATACACACCTCAAAAACTTCAACGTATTTTCTTCTATCCCACCACCCTTGTGGAATATTTAACAATAAAATGTTCAGGCACTGGGTAAATCAACTCTTTTACCACAGATAACACATCATAACATTTTTCTCCTCTGGCCTTCTAATGTCTTCCCATTAAAGTACAGGAAAAATTGTTACACACAGTTGAAATGTATCAAGAAATCTCTCTCTCCCACTGGTGTAATCAACAAGTCTTTAGAATTCCATCTAAACACACCTAAAGATCTCATTTTGCATAGCAGAATTTCTGAAACCTTCATTTGAAAATGTTTGATCTCCATATAATACTTAAGTACATGTGTCTATTACCCCCTATGCAGTATCTTGCTGTCATTATAGCATACTCTGGTAACAACCTCTTAAAATATTTTTGCAATTTAAGAGGACATAAATATGTTCTCTGAATAGGACGTAATTAAATTGAACAACCTGATGTCTTATTTTTGTAGAAATCCATTTTATTAAACTGCCTGTTTCCATTCTTATATATTAAGTTCTTTACCTAAACCGCTCTCCTTTTTCTCTTTAACTTCCAATTTGCCTTTGTCTAAGGATACTGACAATGTCCTATATAGCCTTGAAATCAATTTAGTGAGACAGTCTCTTTGTACAACAATTTTTCAATCTGACATTTGCATTTCTATACCTTTTTTTAATTCACAAAGAACAGCATGTCTTATCCGAAGGAAACGGGAAAACTGAGCTCCAGGAATATTAAAATCTTCTACAAATTGGTCAAACGATTTAAAACGTCCATCCTTAAACAAATCTTTAATACAAATGAACTCTTTTTGTTGCTAGGTTCTAAAGGCTCCATTTTTAATACAAGTGGAAGGCCCTCATTATAACACAATAGAGTTAAGGGAGACAATTTCTCATTCCAGCCCATGAATTTATGCACTTTCCCCATATTTTACAGACTGGGAAATAGTTGTTAACATAATCTTTTCCTGTCACACCATTTTTATGTATATTTTTATGCCTGTGTTATCTCTCAAGTTCAAGTTCTGTATATATATCTCCTTCTACAAACTTGTAAAGGAAATTACCCCTGTCAGGTCCTTATGACTCCGAGTTGTGATGTGTTAATCCTACTCTCCTCTCACAATTCTTGAAGACCTGCTGCATTATAGTGCAATAACCCTATAGCTTCCCTATACCTTCAAATGCACCACAACCTTTATCAATCAAAGAAATAGTCTACATTTCTCTTTATCTCAACTATGCAAATGAAAGAGCAAAATAATAGTCATTCACATAGAAAGAACACAGAGAAGTATTAGAAAGAACTACAATTTAAAACACAAGTTTGTTCTTCGGGACTTAGAGCATAAAACATTTAGATTCCACAAGGTAGAAACATTCACCTAAACATTCTGATCTCCCCAAAATAGAGCCAGACTGTTTAGAAAATGTCAATTTAACCAGGACTGTAAAGTCTCCCATATCATACTGAAAAGGAGATGCCTCTACCAGTCAGAGCTGCAGAGAAGACAAATTATTTAGGATGAGTTAACCTTACTGAACACTGAGCTGCTAAAACACAGCTATTTGACTACACTTTTTCCATAGTCAATGGAGACAGACAGCAGGTCTCCCACCTAAAGCAGTTGGGATGAGTTTCTCTCTGGAAGTAGAGGGCCAGCAGTTGAAGGAACCTGGATCACAAGCTTAGACAAAGCGCCAGACTAAGGTGGCTAAACAGAGAGGAAAAAAAAACACAAAAAAACCAAACCAACGTTTCTCCCATGGGTTTGCTTCCATCAACGACTGCATCACTTCCAAAAAAATACATACTGAGAAACTGTTTGCCATATACACCATCCATCTATTTCTCAATAAAAAAGGTACCATTTGAGAACAAAGGAACAGCCTTAAACTCTGCACAGTAACTCTATATTCACAGGGAAATCTCTTCATTCCAGCTCGTGTAATGTCCCTGCGTACGTTGTCTTCTGGACTTAAAGTTGCCAAGGTGTCATACTTCAGTAAGGATGGTGAACTGCAGTTTTTCTGCTGTAAAAGCAGGAAAACATCAGTGTTTTTATGACAGACAGGAAGTGAAAACCCCAACAAGGCAAAAGTAAAAACTAGGCTGTCAAAGCATTGACAGGCAAAGCACTGTCTGAAGAAACTATCCTTGGACACCATCCTGCCATAACCCCTTCCTACAAATTGAATATCTTATGAGTAGAGGGCTAGCCATCAAGAGATGTTGATTAGTCAGTACCTAAGTCAATAGGCACTGAAAGTGCTTAGCAAAACTGGTTAAAAGAGGTCAGGTCCCAGGGAAAACACCTCCCAGCTTCCCCCAGCAGCACTGCCAAATACAGGAGGTCAAAATAGCACAAAACCAATTAAAAAAAAAAAAATCACACAATTCTACATGCAACTTCTTTTCCTTTTCTTCAAATTTTTCAGCATTTCCAAGTTGAAGCTATTCAACCAGTGGGCAACCACAAACCTACACAGTAGGAGAACTAAGACTCTGTGCAATACTGTGACTCCAGGAGCACTCCATGAGGTACATGGAAACTCCAGGATGCTGCAGTGATACTCCCACATTCATATGGCCACTGGAGAGCCTTCAAGTTTTCTCCCTAAATTTAGAATACATTGAAACGTTTCCTGTTCTAGGATCATCACCTGTCCCTCAGTGATAATTAATTACAGACCCTGAGCTACATCTACAACATGCCTATATTCAAAATCTCCATAAACAAAAATATTTAAGACTGGATTTTCTTAGATATACCTACTTGTGCCAGGCAAAACCCAAGACTAATTCTGGAAAATACAGACATTTCTTTTCTGAGATGTGTGGCATCTCATGTCTTTGCCTATTCTTTTTACTCTAAAATTCTGTGGCTATTAGTTACACAAACCAAGTGGCTGTTGATGCTCTATTTCAGAATTTCAGACCCAGATTTCTCTGGCAATATACTCCTGATCAGAATTCATGCATGCCATCAACCAGCAGTAGCAAAGCCAACCCAAAAACACGTTCAAATCTCTTGTACTAATACATTTCTGGAGCAACTACAGTGATTAATGTACTCCAGCCTGAAATAGGAGCCACGGCGAGCAGTGCTGGTGCCACCTTAGTACTGGCTGATGCAAGGTCTTTATAAAGACACTTCAGTTTGACAGTGGGAAAAGCATTATCAAGATCAACAATAATCACAAGCATCTGGAATCTGAGCTTGAAAACATAAATGCTAAATAACTTAAGCACCTAATAAGGAAACCATCCAAATTAGCCACTTACCCAATGAGAGAAAACAAAGATGAATGTATAAAACTGTCAGATAATGACAAATATTAACCTGATGTTATGTCACAGAATTACAAAGCACAGAAACACTGAACCTGGAGCAACCTCTGTGGATTCTCCACTCCAACCCATCTGCTCCACACACAGTCAGCCAAAGCAGGTTGCCAAGGACCATGTCCAGTCAGGTTTTGAATATCTCCAAGGACAGAGGCCATAACCCCTCTGGGCAAACTGTTCCAGTGTTTGATTGCCCTTACGCCAAGAAATGTTTTTCTTACATTTAAATGTTTAAGTGGCTGAAATGCTGAACATAAATGCTACTACATAGTGGGGACACCAAAAGAACCTCCTCTCCATCTCTCCACCTCAAGAAAGGTAAATGTCACCTTTAAGAGGTGTTTATCCAACCCGTTCCCAAAGATTTTCTGTGACAAAACCACCACAGCCTCCCCTCTCTCTCTCAGTGCTTCACTTTCCTTCCACTCTTTCCCCTGCCTTGCATTCTGACTTCCAATACCTTGTTAGATTTTACCTCCTTGCTCTAAGTATTTAGTGCAACCAAACTAAACAACTGGGGCCAAATTCATTCCACTACTGTTCCATTAAAGCCAATGGATTTACTTTAGGATTGAATTTGCTCTTCTCATGTGAGAAATGGGGGATTCAGAAGGAGATAAAAGAAGAATGAAAAGAAAAACTGACCTTGGTGGTCATATTTTCTTTAATCCACTAGGGCCACTCGCTGAAAGCATACAGCCAGAACCAACAATAGTGCTCGCATTTAAACTCGGGTGGGTGTAAATATAGGTAAGGGCACTAATCAGCCAGGTGGCTACATGTTACCCTGAACACAAGCAATTAAGTACAAGGGCAATTTTCTCCCAGAGGTTAGTTATTTCATAGCCAATTACCCAAGCAGCTTCACCCCACTTTGAACTGTGTGTGGAGTAAGAGCCATGTCTGCATCTGGACCTTCAATAGATTCCCTGTAGCTTTAGCCATCAGCCCTATTCATCTTTTTCTAAAGTAGTTACAGCATCCACCTGCCTTTCAGTATTTAACTCCTTCATTTGTAAAGAAGCAAGCAGAACATTTGAACAAAAAGATATTTTTATCTTTATAATAGGCAAGGCAATTTTAGCACTATATGTCTATGAAACTCAGCATTCAGCCTTGTGTGGTATCTTCACAAAATCAGTGAATGCACTTTATTAAACATATACCCTCTCTGCAAAGCTGGCCTTTCGAGTGAGAAATCTGCATTGTTTCGTGTTCAGAATATGGCAGGTCCAAGGAAGACTGACTGAATGCACCGGAGAATACAACCAGCTAACACAAGCTAACACTGCGATCCATTTGTGCAATGCATTAATAATATAATTACACCTGAAATATTAATAGAATATGCTGAATATCTGAGAACAGACACATATCACAGGCTGTGTATATCTGCCTGCATATAAGAAATACTTATGTTTTATTCCCAGAAGACACACGTTATAAGATGTTAAGAACAAACATACATCTGCACCTCTGTGCAACCAAGCCACCCGCGTGGGCTCAAGGCAGATGAGGGCACTGCAAGAGCACGAGGCAGAAGTCACCACACTGTCCCACCCCAGCCCTGCTGTGCACCAGCCTTACAGCAAAGCTGTGATTGAATCCTCAGATACTGGTCTTGTCTCTCCAAAACTTGCATCCATAATTCAGCAAAGTACTAGAGTACGTGTGTAACTCTGAGAGTGAGTATTGCCATCAAAATGCGTGTGTAACTGGACCGGGTTCTGCATATGGATGACCAAGACAGCAATGTCCCGTTGGAGCAGCTCCCTCTGCCAGGTCCTGTTCCTCCATCCCACTAGTGACACAAAGAGCCTGGAGAGCACATCACAGCTCAGCTCCCACAGACTCGGTGCCCTGGCATCCACTGGGGACCCCATCTCCCTGGTGCAAGGGACACAAAAGCATCTCCCAGCACTGTCCAGGTCAGTCCAGAGGGGAATCAAGGAGGAGTATAATGTCCTGGTGCTATGATTTCATAAAGAACTTCTGAACCCCTGGGTCTCATTCTGAAAATCTTCCCCTAAATTACAAAGTAGACAGAACAAAGAGTGTAGAGTTTGAATAACATGAAAGTCCATAACTGATACTATTAATTTCTCTGAGCTGTCCTTCACGTCCTGAGAGATGTTAATATAAGAGATATCTCAGATCTTTCAAAGAAAAAAAAAATCAGTCCTAAGTGTGGAACAACACCCTAGACAAGCCACACATTCTCCCTTCCATAAGAGGAATTAAAATATACTGGAGAAAAGGCAGGTTCTCTTGGACTTTCCAGTTTCTAGGTTGCCGAGTTCTTGCTAAAATAAGAACATAAATGCAGAACATAAATAGAATTTTGAACCAGAAAAAAAAATATAATTGAAAAAAACCAAGCAATATTTCAGTAGTTGTTTCTCATTCTGGACAGGTAAATAAACTGAAAAAGTTTTTTTCCCAATGGTCATGCTGTTCCTGTGCTGCAGGAGCGGGTGTGTGGAGGCAATCCCACCCAACACTGCGGGGTGCAAGCACAGAGCCTCGGGCTCTGCCTGCGGGACTGTCCCCATGTCACATCTCCCACCCCACCGGGTGCTGGGCTTCCCAGGGCACAGCAGCCACTGCTCAGCCGCCTTTGGCTCCCTGAGGTGTGTGCACTTGCATCAGCAAGGAAACGTCCAAGTCACAGCCCAGAACATCTTTATCTCTCCCAGAGGGGAAATTTCTACCCCCGGTAAATAGGCAGTAAAAATTCTCCTTCGAGAAGCTGAAGGACTTACCCCTTTGCCCCATAGTCTGAGGCATAGATGCCATTTGTCTCTGTGTCTGTCAGCAAAGAACAAAAAAACCACAATAAAATCTTCCCAGAACACAAAAGGGCCTACCTTAAAAATTTTGTAATTTCACTGTCAGGATCATCATAGAAGAGATGGTTATAATTTGGCTGCACTAATTCCCATCCCCCTGCCCTTGCTATTCTCCGTGCATCTCTCAGTAACAAACCTGTCATTTTAAGTATTATTTATTTACCAGGCAACCACAGTATTGTTTGATATGCAATGGAATATTTCCATGAGTTTTATTTGCTAAAAAATAGCAATAAAGTGAGAATAAGAATCAAAATCCATTATAGTAAGTAGCAAAACCCCAAACCTAATCAAAATCATGCTGGCAATTAGCTAGGTATCACTCTAATAATTAAGTTCTGTCCACTACAGCTATTATCAGTTTATAATAAAGTTATTATTTACATAATAAATTATTGTGATATAGGTTAGGCAGAGAATTGTAAAAATATATGCAAGTTATACAGTTGACATTTTAAAATTAGCTGCTCCTTGAATGTATATGAAATGAAACTTCAAATTCACTTTTAAATTGTAACCCTCCCACATTACAGATTGAAAAAACATGTTGTATCAAACATCCACATAAATTATAGAAGCTCCTTTAAAATGTCAAGTATAGATCCTACTGTGCTTAGGATGTCAGCGTAACTCTAAAAATACAGAGTGATGAGGCATGGATACAATTTATAGCGGAAATCAAGCACGCTTTTCAACTTGCACGCACAAAAAAATTGTGGTAAATCAAACAATTCTTTCCCTTTTTAAACTGAAGTTGAACTAAAACTGTATTAACTTCACACAGATTGTCTAGATTAGCGATATCTGATTGCTGTACTCAGAGATCCACAGACATAATGCTGTATTGCCTTTTTTTTTTGTTTTTGATTTGGCAGTAGCATTTTAAAATCTAACGCTGTGGTTTTGAAGCCAGATGCCCCAGTCGAACACATCGAGTTGGCCATTTGCTTCAAATGGTGTTGGATCAGAAAATCCTCTATTAGTTCAGTTGTGACACCCCTTCTAGAGATCTGAATGTTTCCAGTAAGGAGGGAATTCCAGGGAGGGAATACTTTTAGGCATGGATAAACACCCTGCCAGCTCCCTGTATCTGCGTGGAGCCCCGTTTGATTAAAAGAGGCCCATCTCAAACAAGAATTTCTTTTTATAGATCTCACTGCAGGACCAAACTTGCAATATTTCCTGTCGATTAATAACTATTTCCCGGAGAGCCACTTTTAAAAAGGAGCCACAAATATTTATAAAATACTATTATTTATATTGAAAACTTACAGCTCTCAAGGAATAAAAAAAAAAAAAAAAAAAGAAGAGGGGAGTGGGATAAAACAGAATGCTCTGAATTAACCCAGACTTAGGCACAGTGTGATTTACATACGTGGAGAGAAAATTCTTGGACTTCCCTTGACAAAAGGCAAAACCACTACGTGGTTATATTGCAAACTGCTTCAACCTCAACACCCTCAAATAACGAGGTGAGTTATGGGAGAAATCATCAGTAAATAATATGGTTCCTCGGTACTTAATCCTTACTTTTTATTTACACAACATGCAACTGTCAGAAATCTCAGCCTAGTTATTAGCGATCCTCCGAGGCTGTTCCCTTTCAGGCAGCCCCTCTCCAGAGAAGGCTGGAGGACAAAAACATTTGTCGGTGGAGATTTTATTTTAATTTTTTTTCTCCTTTTAACTGGTTTTGCACGGTGGTGAGACCCGTGGGCCATTTCTGAGCAGCTCCAGGCCAGCAGCTGCAGAGAATGGCGCGTTCCTCGCCCCGTGGGAGCTGCGGGGCTCTGCCCACGAGATGGCAGGCTGCGACGCTGGTTTTGCATTTTCCAGCCAGTCTTCGACGGGAAATAGTTTCCCCTCTCAAATGACAGCAGCCCCAGGTAGCAGGGGTGACATTTGCTTTACATTATGATACACACTAATTAATCATTAGCGATCCCAGAAGTATGTCGACTAAAAATGCTTTGCTATGGCTCGTCACAGTAGGGGCTTTCAATATTGATACTATTACACACACATATGTTCCACGGCTGGATGTTAGCGTTTTAGGCTACAGAATATCTTTTAAGTGCTGCTAAATATTGTTTAATCAAAATCCTTATAGTCGGTAATGAACTTGGTATCTTATACTTTACGTGATAAACTCTTGAGGTTAGGTCGCAAAATGACTGCTTGACTGGGTGACAAAATAGGACTTTTGCAAACTAAAGCTGCTGCAAAACTGACTGGAAGTTTTGATGGCATAATCCAGGCTTTTTGGACTGGTTGACTGGGCATTTTTCCACCTTTGTGGCAGTCCCTATGCTAACAGCCTAGGGCCACCTCCTTTCACCTCACAGCTGAACGGTGCCTCAACAAAGGTGACTGGAGACCTGAGAGGACTGTGAAAGGTAATGCCAAACAGTGCTTCAAATACGACCAAAGCTTCATGCCATTGAGGTGAAGACACTGAGATATTTTGAATCACCTCTAACACCAAGTACGCAGGCACATCGGGGATGGAAAATAGGAGGTGATGAAGAGTATGGGGAGGTTCACATCAATAAAGCTGGAACAGGAGGGAAGTACTGTGCTCAAATGCACCAGAAGCTCTCAGTTGAGTCTCGTGTGCCTTCAACTCCAGTGAAAAGCACCCAGGACAGTCAGTAAGGAGGAGAAGAGATTTCCACCTTGGTTTCATGCCAAGTATAAGACAGTCTTTTTTTGGAAAGGTAAGCACAAATCTTCTGCCTGGGAACTCTTCTCAGTAGCCGCAAAGTTGTTGACCTCTCTCCTTTTTTGACCTCATCATTGCTACAAACAAGCAACCCAAAACCAAATGTCCCTTACAGATCCTACCACAGCAGTCCTGCCTCAGAAGGTTCATCTTCAGTGATCCTAAGGAGATGCCCCCTCTCCCCACTCTACAGTTAAGAGCATTGGGTCTTACCTTGGCTATCATGGTTCAGGAGTCCTTCCACAGATCTTTTCAAACGGTAAAGTATGTCCAGGTGCAGACCAACGAGGGGAATCACAGACGGTTAAAATATTCTGTAATAATAATTTTAAAAAATCTTGAGTGCTAAAACAGTTTGTAAGGGAAAACCATGATCACAATAGCTTTAAAAATGCTCTAGTTGATGCAGGAGGTCGGTTCAAGGTGGCCCAAGGATGACTGAGCTCTGAAATTGTATTTAGAGAAGTCCCCATAGTGCAAAGTCAGGGTCTGAATGGTCATGAGGCTTTTACCCACCATCCTTGTTTGGGCTCCCATGTGTTTAACAGTCAAGTTTTCAACTGCACCTTCTTTATTTGGATATTGCAATATACAACGAGAAAGAAATTCAACAAAAGCAAAGCTCTTGTTTTAAAAAAAGCCAACCAAAAGCTACACACCAGGTAGACTGATACCATTGCCATAGACTGACACCATTGCAAGTTCCTTTGGGGGTCATTGGCATTGGATGAAAGCTAAACTGTCTAGAAAAATCCTTTCTAAACATAAAAAAAATGAAGCCTTTGAATCTGCTGGTCTTGCAAGGCAAATGTTGAAAGGTGAAGAGCACAGGCTTTTGCAAAGGTTATGAAGTGAATATCGATGATGTTTCTCCTCAGGGAAGTAAAGCTGAAGCAACCGATAAACATTCTTTTAGGGATTTTTCTCTACCACTATGCATCACCTGTGTGTCAGAAGGACACGTGCCAGCCTGGATGTCAGTTGCTTCCACCTCCATGAACGCTCTGCTGAGCCCAGGAGATACGTCCACACTTGTCTTACTTGCTCCTGTAAAAGCTCTGGCTCACATCCCGGAAATCCTGTTTCTAATGCGAACAGTTCATTGGTACAAGCCAAGAGTAAGTCAGCATTTAACAGCTAAACAACTCGCAAAACCATTATTGATCTAACGGGTGAGGAAATTAGTCCTGTTCCAATAATGGAACTCTATTAAAACCACACAAAAGAAAAAAGGGGAGGAGACAGAGGGGTAGAAAAAGAGAAGGGAGGAACTCACAGTTCCATATGATTTCAGGACTTGAGATTTTAACAAAAATATAAAATACCACTAAACTTTTGATACAGCTGTGACAGTTAAGATTTACAATTTATTTGATTGTACTACTACTTGCACTTTGATTCTCACTAATGCAGAGTTTGAGGATTATCTGTTGTAAGCCAAAATTACAGAAAATGGGACTTACAAGTTCAGTCCCTAGATTCACAATGAAGCCATTCACATGGGCAGGTGATTTCTGAAGGGGTGAGCACACCATCACTTGCAGGATCTGCAGAAATCTCAGGTCTTCATTGTGATGTTCCACAGCAGATAACCAGAAGTTTACAGCCCCACAGCCACCCGCTCCCACCAACGGCTTTCCCCACGCAGAATTTTCTACAAGCAGAGCAAGGAGGAAAGTTCCTTCTTTCCCCATACGGCCACCACCAAGTCTTGCAGTGTCCAGATACATCTGCATTCAGCCACTTACATCTGCTTGCGATGCTTCTTCAACACCAGAAACCCTCAAGAAAGATTTTTAATTCAACAACAAATAAATTAAGATGTTGCCATATTTACTGTGTGATTCCAAACACACGTTTGGGTTTTTAACTTGGTCACTAGAAAGTGAAGAGAAAGCAGTAGCCAAGGAAGAGCATTTTCACTGTTATATCAATTGATTTTTAACCCTATATTGCTCTATTTTAAAACTCTTGGACTTAAACCTCATTCTATCTTCTCCCTCGCTCATGCCAACCATAACAGTTATTTAAAATTCCCTCTTTCCTGACATATTACAGGTCTGAAAGCCCCCACGGTAGTTTAAATCTCGGCATCTTTTCAGCAGCCCCCTGATTTATGAGCTTACGATTTCTACATTCTAGCTGCTTTACACTGAAGCTTAAAAATGTAGCAAGAAAATAAATAAATAAATTAAAAAAAGAGAGCTGACTTCTAGCAGCAGGATAGTATCCCTCAAGACGTGCAGATTTTGTTCCCTTCTTGCTTGTGAAACAGATGGCGTTTTATGCTTAACACAATCAGCACCATTCTCTATCTGTTGCCTTCTAACCTTCCCCACCTGTGGGAAACCCAGCCAGAGCTTAATGAACATACTTGGAGCTGTCTGGACTGAATTAGTCCCAGTAGGAGTTACCCTTCAGGTACTCCACAGTCTCTCATGGCCGTGTAACTGCAAAGGAATACAAGAAACCTTTACACTGTGGCTAATTAAATAAAGGCTCGCCTCTGCTAAGTAAGTTTTTTCCCTTCCAAAAGCAGGTAATGTCTACTGTGTTGAACTATTTTGGAAATATATTCCACTATCTTGAACATTCTGGGACACAAGGGGCATGAAAATGGGGTCAGGATGTGATTTTAAGCCACATTCAACTTCCATTTTTAAGTTTTTTTTTTCATTTCCATATAGCAAATCATGACAATAATCACCTCACTAATGTAAAGTGTTACCAAAATCAGGCTTATAAAAATTCACATAGAAGACAATTTGTTCCTAAATTTCACCCCTTAAATTTGCATTTTCCCCACTTGAAATACTGCAAAAACTATCCTTTTGGCAGTGGATTCTTTAAAATGAAGACAAAATTACAACCTGGTTACTTTGACCACATTCCACATCCCAGAAGGCAAATATTAAAAATGTCTCAAAGACATGCTAAAGTAATTTCCTTCATGCTAATTATCAATTGTAGAAAATTGTTGTAGGGAAGTAATTCAGCAGCCTGAGATTGCTTCCAAAGTACCTGTGGTGGGATCTTTGAGTCAGTTTATACACTCAAATTTTTGCTGCTGGCTTTCATTCTTTTCTGATGTTTGAGGCAACTCCACCTAGTTTCCAACCTGAAGAAGCATAAAACTTCCATTAAATTAATTGCACCATTGATAACAAGGGGCAAAATGAGCCTTGCAAAGCTAATTTTGACAAAGGATGGGACTTCATTGAATTGCAATCAAGTGGATGGTCAACATTTCTCAGAAAAATTCACTAAAATAGCACATTATCCGAGTTCTCTATTTTCCAGTTCCTAATGCTGAGGTTTAGACGTGGATCCTTTCCGTGGTGTTCAGGTACACACAGGTAAGACAGACTCACATTTTCTTAACACATCAAGGAGAATTCCAGGCCAGCCACTATGGTGAACATCCACATGGGAATCCAGTGAGTTAAATTTAAGTGTTTATCATAGAGAAACAGAAGATTCTTTCTCCTGCAGCTTCACCATGAAACATAATCTGGAAGGTTTGCAAAACTTTTTACTCAAAGGGAGCCATGCCAGCTTCTCCCCCTGAAGAAGAAGAAAACAAACATGTCTATGATAGCAACCAAGGTGTCTCTATTCTTGGGGCAGAGAAGGTGGTGAAAGCCACATTACCAAAATCCAAAAGAAACGACTTTCTTGTTCAGAGTAGAAGATAATGGCAGATACAGGTACTTAGCAGAGGCAAGACAAATAAGTTTCCAAAAATAAGTTCTCTGGATTTGCCTCTTCTCCTAGGTACCCCTCTGCTCTTCGACGTTTGGTTCCCAACACAGTGCAACGGCTGGAAACCAGCAGGGCAAGTAACAGCCATCAGAACCAGACTGGAAAGAGCCAAGCAACAGCCAGACAACAGCAGGGAAATGGATAGGAAGAGAAATAACATCAAGCTGATTTCAATAGGAAAGTTCAATCTCCTACAAGGAAGGAGAGAGCCAAACTACAGGTCTGATCCAACACCCCAAGGACAGCAAACATCACCAACGATAGAGCCTTCTTCCCTGCAGGAGGATTCCCCTCTGTGATTCAGTCCTGCTCTTCAGCTCCTTAAAGCAGCACCGGTGACCTTGCTGCCATCTGGGTTTTGCAGCATCAACGTATGCCTGGATTCTAGGATACAAGCCCCTTTTCCGTCCAGACCATTGTCTGGATGTCCTCTGATAATTCCTGTCTTAATCAACTTGGACCCTTTCTACTCCCTTAGCCCTGGGTCCCTTGGATCAACCAGGATGCTCTATATCGACCCTCCTCTTCCAAAAGTGGCTCTTTGCTAAAATGATTATACAAAGATATCTAAGAGTTACTTGCATAATAAGTGGGAAGATGACACCTCAACAGACTTCTCAAAAATCCTCCTAGGGCCAGCTAGAGTAGATGAATGTGAGCACCTTTAACGTGTGTGAAGGTGACGAACTGTGCAGAAAGATTTCCCCATTTCACGTACTGGGCAACTTTTGGGGGAAGGAAAAGCTAAATAGGATCAGAACTTTGTTATAAGCAAACTGACAAGGTGCAAGGGTGTCATTTAAACTAGAAAACAGGGAGAAACTTAGCATACAAGGCAGAGACGGGCTGTCAGTTACATGTAGGAAACAAGATATCTGGTTGTAAAGGAGAGGGCAAAAATTACAGCTGAGCCCTGCAATAGGCAGGCGGCCTCCTGGGGGATGCTCCAGCAATGCAGCTCAGCATCACAAAAGGTGATCAATAAACCAGAGCACAGTGGTCAAACAAATGCCAGCAATCGCTCTTCCTTACACTGCCATTTAGCTGAACGCCAGGAGGGATTGGACATCCCAAATAAGAACACCGGGGGCACTTTGCTGGGGCCACAGGGGGAAGGGAAAATAGAAAAGCCTGGTCAACAGTCTAGGGACTTCAGTGAGACAGGCTGGTGAGACAGGATGGAAGGACAGAAGCGGAGGAGCCACGTACCAGCCTTTCAAGCAATTTGTCACCAATACTCAAAGTCACATGCTTGGAGATTTTTCTAACATTTCTAAGATGTGTAGCCTAAATATTAAGCAGCCATTGCTGTGGGACATCTCTGATTCTGTCACAGGGACTCACTGAGGAGAAGGCAGCAGGACCGACTGTGTAAGACTTAAAGCGAGGGGCTAGTAACAGAAGTCCCACATTCACACTGTGCAACAGGGCAGGCTCATGATACCAGACTTTACCCTTAGAGTCATGGGAATGGCTTTAAACTCCAAAAAACCCACAAATGGAGATGTGCTATCTGCAGGAGAGAAGGGACCCATGTGAAGAAACTGCACCAATCCTACATGTACCATGCGGATACAGAACTGGGGAAGAGAGAGTCTTCTCAACAGTCATTCGACCTACTAATCCTAGTCCTTTGTCTTCTCTATCAAACCAGACTTCCAGTATCAGCTGTCCTACCACAACCCTGGCCATGACAAGGGAGTGCAGTGTTAGAGAATTGCACTGGATGAGGGCAACATTCATGAGGCTGCAGTGCTCTTCGTAGAAATGTCCTATTTGGATTATAAACTGAGATAAATGTTGAAAATTACCTTTCTTGCTCAAAAAATCTGACAAGGTCCTTCTCTAGCAGTGAAAATGACACACAGAAGTGTGTTGAAGAACTAACTATAGATGAATCGCTAAGTACAAAGGGGCATAGCGTAATTAAGTTCAGTGTCCTTGTGGGAGGGAATGCAACAAAACCTAGCACTGTGACATTAAGCTTTAGAAAGGGGATTTAAAAAAAAAAAAAAAAAAGGAAAAAAAATTGAGGAAGCTAGTCAAAAAAGGCCCCGAAGTCAGAAGTAAGGAAATTAAAATCCTTCAACTCAGCATGGAGGCTACTTAAGCAACCATAATAGAGTCCCAGAAGGAATGCATAGCTTTTCAAAGAAACAGGGAAAGCAAGAAAAATAAAATTAGCATGGGAAAACAGCAAGGTTCAAGGGGTTATTTAAGCCAAACAGGTAGCATTCACAACTAAGTGAAAACCTACCTTAAGGGAAGGCAACGGGAAGGAACACAACCCATGGAAGGTTCTCCCGGTCACACAGACATATTTCAAAAGTTGTGGTGACTGAGAAATGAGCTCAGCTGGAAGTGGAAGAAAATACCTAAGAAAACAAAAAATGAGTAACTGGAAAAATGGATACCCAGAAGATTTCAAGGGGTAATAACAGTGAATAAGATGATTGCAGCAAAAATAAGTTATTTCTCATCAGTACGGAGGACACTGTGGGGATACAAGTTGCCTAGGATGAGGGAGTCTGGGAGAAATAGAAAGGATAAAATCAAGGAGTGGAAAAAAAAATAATAAATTAAAATCCAAGAGCCAGCTGGAATAGGCAACTGCTCCCTAGGATGGTGTAGCTGGGCGCTGATCACAACTTGTGAATTTACAGTGAGCCCAGGTGGAAAGTGGCAAAACAGCTGCACTTGAGACACTTCCCAATCTCTTACATGCTGCACCAAAAGCCTCTTGATGTCTTACACAGCCCAGAATGACCTCTGAAAATACGAGGAGACCTGAAGTACCTGGGAATGCCTCGTGACCCTTCCAGACCATGAACAGCATGGTGCATCACTCCTAAATGAGCCAGGTGAAGCAGAGCTTTCCCTGCTTTAATTTAGTTGGGCTCCAGCAAAGCACCCTGTCCCCAGCTGCATCCAGCCTGCAGCCCAGAACACATTCGTTTGAGCTTTAGTCATTTGTGTGGTCTTTTAAGTAATTATCCATTGCATTATTCAAGGAGAGAGCACAGTATTTACTGGATTACTGGGTCTGTACTCCCTTAAAGACACAGCTCACTGGTTTGGGAGCCAGCTGCAGAGTTGCAAAGCAATGAGCAAACATTTCTCTTTTCTCCTCCATTTTTGAGCTACTCATGAAAGTTCCTTTAAAAAAAAAATCTACAAAAAAAGCCCCAAACAAGAAAAAAACCAAAACAAAAACAAAAAAGCCCAGCAGGATTGGTGGTACTACAATAAAAAGCCCATCGGTTGTAGGTAGCTCTCTTTTACGCAATATATTTGCTGACCCAGTCACAAAATTGGAGGTGGTCATGGCTCATTAGAACACCTCATACAGATTCCAGCTGAAAATACAGAAATTATCTTTCCATGGGCAAAACAAGGGCCATTTTTGGGGTTTGTACATGTGTGTGTCACATATTGATTTCTGCATGCACTAAGTGACTCACGGTGTGTCCAGCTGCAGTGTACAGGAAATTTCTGTGGTGATTTCTGATTTTCAAAAGGCAGATTCCCTCAAAGAAACAAAAAAGAAGAGAGTAGAATACACAGTGGCCATCAGCTGAGAGGACCCTATGGTGTCTGCAGGATGAGAGGAGTCTTGAGTCCTGTAGCAACCAGCACACCATCCTCGGGCCAAAGATGCAGAAGAATCATTGTGGTTGGGCAGGATAAACCAGGAGCATCAAGGTAAGAGAGAGAAGGAAACAGGGATACATGGAAAGTGGAGAAGAGCTGCAAGACAGCTGTCTCCGGTGTTTTGCAATTGGATGCTATGCAGCTGGAGAACCTTCCATTTGAGCCCAGTGACTTGTCCCCAAGAGTGGTCAACAGCAGATGTGCTACACGAGAGTACATGAACAGGGCAAGCGCACCCTGGTATTTATGTGGAGAACTCCTCCAAGGCTATTCTTGGGGAATCCCAGTGGCAGAGACCACATCTTTAATTTAAAAAGCTCTGGGAGGGTTTTCCTCCCACCCTCTCATAAGAGAACATATATTCCTCAGTCTCCTTTACTGCCTGTAGTTTGAGCAACCAACAGCAAAGCTACTAAAACAAATCCTCGATGAGGGTATTACCAAATATGACCAAAACCAAACCTTAGACTCTGATCTGGTCTGGTTGAACTTACCATCTCAGTATTCTGTGCTTCTGTTAGTGTCATCTCTGCTCTGCTGATTGTAGGCTGAAATTTATTCACGGTTCCACCATGTAAATCAGGATTCCAGCAGAACTAAAGGAAACTACACTGGAGTTATATCACTGTCACAGAGCAAAATTTAGTTCCACATCCCATTAATCTTTTTATCAATCACATAGTTTACACGTCAACTCACAAACTCACTCCGGCTACGCTTATCCAGAGCCAGGAGCAGGGGGAGGTTATTGCAAAATATCGCTGAAACTCTATTTGTCCGGCATTAGGTTGGCTGACTTCCACGAGGAATGCGTTTAGTTAATTGAAAAGGTTTTGGTTAAAGTTTGCCAGCAAGAGATCATAGAGTTCTAGACAACACATACTGTGAGTATGAACTCCATTCAACCTTTGGAATACCTCTGTGAAGGCAGGAAATTGAAATATTGTGCTATATTGGCAACTAAATGGTCATTTATCATCCATGCTAAGTTTAGAGCACAATGAAATGATTTTTAGACTCTCTGAGGGCTCTTATTAACAATTACAAGGTGTGTCTATATAGATATAGATTTTGTATTGAAATACAGTTTCAAGAAGAATATGAGACAATCAACAGCTGTATCTACCCTCCTATTTGCCTAAGATCAAATTTAGAACTATGCTCAGAGGCACAAACACTATATTAAAATACAATAGAGTTAAGACACCTACTGACAAAAGCAAGGAAATTCACAGTTAAGGGGGAAAACACGCCATATGTTCTGCACTACCTAGGAACAACAGGGAGCATTCAGCTCATCATTAAAGAGGCACCCAGTTGTGCCTAGGTATTGCGGAACATATGGAACACTTCCCTGCTCATGTCTGAACTTCCTTACTATTGTCAGCTTATGGATCAAGCTCAACTTTTTACTATTTTTTTTTTTTTTTAATATAGTGTTCAGGGGATTCTTTAAGTAGTTGTTTAGTTTGTAAAAGACCTTTTTATTTTTATAATTATCAGCCCCACAGACATACATAAATTATCACAAGCCTGCCTTTAAGAAGAGTTCAGGATCACTGGAAACCACAACTTGTAAAAATAAAGCAGCAAGTTGCTCGGAGAACTTCCAAGCAGACACCTATGGAAGGTTCGAGCTGGCAGGGCTGATTTGATTTACTGTAACCGACAAGCAGCTTTTTCATTATATACTTCAGTCCTTCCCTTTAAACCACCTCAAGGTTTTAACTGCTTAAACCACCTCAAGGTTTTAACCGCTGAAGACAATATAATCAATCCATTGCACTGCAAATATAAATATTTTAGTTACTAGACTGTTAGAAGTCCCCAGCCAGAATTGCCACGCGCTGTGTTTGGTACTGTACATCTATTTAGGAGATCCAAAATACTTACAGTTAAAGCATCTAAGGAGCTAAAAGAAAAAAGACAGTGGTTATTGTCCTCGTTTTAGAGCTAAGCCTTCCCTCAAACACGAATGATCCGGGACTAAGACGAACCAAACTCTGTAACAACTTACAATGAGCATTCAGCATCCTGCTCTGGCCACTTCTGCCTTTAATTAAAATAATAGTGCCGTTAAAACCAAAACTACTGTAGAGGGAGATGGCAACCGCACAGGCAGGGCTTTATCCACACGGACACCATTCTCTACAGTAAGCAGCACTGGGAACATGCTGCCGCTGCAGGCCTGGCACGGTGATGGGCTCCCTTTAATGTCAGCACGAGAGGGCAGCATTGCTCATGGCACCCATTTATTTGCATAAGGTAGCTGCCTCTTGCAGGGGGAGGTGGCACACAAATGTCCCTTATCCCCAGGGAGGTCCCCATGGAGACAGAGCGGAAACATTTTGTTCAGAACTTGCATGGAAATTAACTTTGCCTCAAGTTTGTTTTTTTTTATTTAAAAAAAGCATTAAATGTTAAATTACATAAAATGTCACTTCTTTTATGAAAACATATAGAAATCATAGAATGGTTCAGGTTGGAAGGGAGCTTGAAGATCGCTGAGTTCCAACCCCCCTGCCATGGGCAGGGACACCTCCCACCAGACCACGTTGCTCAAAGCCCCATCCAGCCTGGCCTCGAATCTGGTCTCTGAAACCACTCCAACATTGTCAAAATGCATCTGAATTTGGTTCTCATTCAAAATATACAGAGGAGGAGAACAGGGAAGCAGTGGGGTTGTACACACATATGAAGTCCTGTCTGATCTGAACTACAGTATGATCTTATACACATACTGGATAACCATACTTCTCATTTTCCAAGGTGTCCTGGTTTCAGCTGGGATGGAGTTAATATTTTTTCCTAGTGGTTGCTGTTGGTTCAGATTTTGTATGAAAGAAACGTCAATAATGCATATTGTTTTAGTTGTTGCCAGGGGATGTTTATATTTTTCAAGGATTTTATTCAGTTTCCCATAGAAGCTGATAGGGAACATAGACAGAATGATGGAATGGCCCATGGAATTTTCCATGCCATAGATATCATGCTCAGCATATAAATGGGATTAGTCAGGAGGGAGGGAGGTACTTGCAATCACTGCTCGGGACAGTGCCAATTCACCAATTTGCTGGATGGTAAGAGTGACTTGTGTCTTTACCATTATTACCATTATTATTATTGTTGTTCTTTTCCTGTTATTGTTCTGGTAAAGTGTCTTTATCTCAACAGACAAGGTCTTTTTTTCCTCTTTCCCCTCCTTTTCTCCCTCTTCTCCCTGCGCTTCTCCAGGAAGGAGGAGAACTGCGTGAGGGGCTGGGTGGTCCCAGCTGCCACCTGAGGTTAAACCACAACACCAGAAAAGAAGCTAAAAGAGCGAGTTCATCTTCATGTTTTGCAACCTAAACCCCTCTCTTCCTGCTTCCAAATCAGATTGTTCTTTCAGAAAAACTAAAATAATCAAAATAGAACTTTGATATTTCAGAAACTTCCAGTTTTCCATTTGGCCCCACTTTGCTCAGAAAGCAACAGACTCTCCACAGACCCTGAGCTGGCCAAACTGTTCTCTTGGCTTTATGGGGCGCTGAGCCCATCGCTGTTGCTTATAGAGTTTTTACAATTTAGGGCTAAACACTGACCTGAAAAAACCCTGCACAGCCAAAGACTAATCTCCACAGGTCCTGGGGAGTCCTCTCACGCATTGCTTGCCAGCTCAGGTGCCTCTATTTCTCTCCTGGAACCAGTAATTAACACCCTTAGATGCTTAGGTAAGGAGGATGAGGAGTGGATCTGCCTTCATTGCCTTTCCCCTACTACATTTGGGAAACCCCAGAGAAGTCCCATTCAGAAGCTGTCCCAGGGACATTTGCTGCCCTCACCAGTAACCCCAGCCTTCCACACTGAGCAATTCCTGAGTTCACCCCTTGCAGTTTGGCCAGGAGAGGTCATGGGGAAGGAGCAATAACCAAGGAAGAAAAGCTTCTTTTGCCTGACGAGTCATTCACCGGGGCACAAATGCAGCCTCCTGGATGAAACAACAGCATCATCTGGAAGAATGCGATGGAGAAAGATCCTGTAGCCATGGGAAGCTGCTGAGCCTTTTCTTCCTTAGCAAACAGAGGCTGCAAGGCTGGTTTTAGCCAGCCTGGAAAACTAAGTCTGAGCCAAACTCCACCAACTGCCCCAAGCCAAAGAAAACCTGTGAGGGCTGTACTTTCAACTCAATCCATGCATAAAACAAAGCTAAGTTCTAAATCAAAACAGTGAAACAACTCAGTCACAGTATCGCAACTCATTTAGATTCCTCCTTCAATCCTTAAAATGCCTGCCTTCCCCTCTGACAGAGCACTGAAATGCTCTTACAAGCTGACTACAAAAGCTAATTCCTATTTGGAAAAGTAGTTTTAACCAGGGTGGCAGGCTAACAAGACAACTACATACCAGGAACAGTGAATTATCTGACCACACTGACATTGTCAGGACTGTAAGCACCCCTGGCAAACTGAACCATTTCATATATTTGCATAAAAGTTAGGGTGGAAGATTTGTAAGGGGAGCACTTACCATGAGCAGAGACAAAGGGAAGTGCAGACAGCAGTGTTGTTTCAGCTCTCCTGGAAAGCAATGCCTTTCCCTTTATTAAAGTCCTTGAGAGACTGGATACTCTACAATTGAGATTTTAATAGTCTGCATTGATGTTGACTACTCAGTTATTAAGTTGTCTTCCAGAAGTTCATCCGAACCCTCCATCTGAAGAGGCTGTGGAGCAAACACATCAGTGTTCCCCTTGAGATGTCCTCTGTTGCCTTGAGAACTGGCAGGAGTATCTCTAGGGAAACCACTGCCATCGCTCTGCTCCAAGGGCGCAGGAGAGAAAGGCTGAGCTGCAGCTGGGGAAGCCCAACTTTCTGCACCTTCTTCTGCTAAAGGATCATCCGAATCTTGGGAAACAGCTCCACCAACCTCCCTTCCTCAGCACTTTAAACTGAGGTGACTTCAAGACTCAAGTCACACAGCAGAGAAAATTCCACAGCGTTCCTTACCTTTTATGTGCTGAAGACTCATAGATTGAAGGAGCCTTTAAAGAGCAAAGGAGACTGGTGGGATCCCTCAAAAGAGTTGTACTTAATCTTTTACCCCTTTTAGAAAAATAACAAAAAAACACTAATGAGTCAAAACCTGGGAGGTGTCTTTCCAATCAGTAGCATTTTTGTACTTATTTAAAATGCCAAGAAACCCTTCTTGAACACCTGCAATACACATCTCAGTGCAGACACAAGACCTATGGCTGTCTCTGCAGAGAAACAGAAACCAGCATTAGTCTAGCTCTGTGGTTAGACACCCATCTCTCCACTAGCAAAAGAGCAATGCTTTGGAGACTGGGCTTCAAACTCTGCAACATCACACAGTTGGCAGGGAATATTCCCACAGTAGCTTAAAACGTTGGGGTTGCTCTGCTCCAGAAGAGTCTCTGAAGTTGGGGATCAAGGAAAAGTGTGTGCCAGACGTCTCCTACCACTCTACCAGCCTGCATGGGACAGGGGGTGGGATGCTGTGCTCTCTTCTGCATGGCAGGTGACCAAGGACGAAGCTGGCCTCGCACCCAGGGCAGCACAGAGATGGCTGAGATGACCCCTCCATGTTACTGCTGCTTGCACTGTGCAAGGAGGAGCAGCAGCTCACCCTGTCCTAAGTGGCAATTAGTCAGACAGAAGTTATACCCAGTAACAGGGCACAGAAACGTAACCTTTTGTCTGCTGAGGTTTCCCAAATTGCCAGTCATCTGGAAAAGAGGCGTGCACGGGAGGGTCGTAAGTTTAGCAAAGGGAATATTAGCAGCGTGGCAAGGCAATAAACTACCATGCAAGTATGTGCACATATTAGCTGTGTGTAGATTTGAAATCTTGAAACAGATTCACTAAAGATTCAGGACTTTATTAAGGTCAAAAGGGTTATGCTGCAGTTCATGGGCACATTTCTTTTATTAATTGAGTCATAAGTTCTGGCAGTCGGCAAATAGATTTCAAAACATGCATCAGCTGCTTTCGATTGCCATAAAAGATCTGAAAACCTGCCAGTTAGTCTGTTTGCAGCTCTTAAAAATTTTGGTTAAAAATCTGTTTTAAACTATTAGCAATTACTTTAAAATAAAATTTAAAAAAAAGTGTGCAAGGAAGGGGGGGAGGCAGAGATAGAAGCACGTATTTTGTTAGACTCGGAGCACAACAGTTACTGATGTAAGTGTGCTCCTCTGAAGGAGGTTGATTATTTTCTAGACAGTCAAAGCCTTGCCATTTCCCCTGGTGTCCCTAGCCTTAATGCTGATCCTCTCACGCAGCTCTCAGCATGTTTCAGAACGAAGAGTGCTGGGTCAGCATCCTGCTGGAGAAGTAATGTCCAAGCAAAAGGGGAAGATGTCTCATTTTCATGCCTTATTCGAAGTCTGTTGAACACACGGGCCATGGAAGAAGGAAAGAGTCAGAAGTGAAGCAGTGCAAAGAAATCCAGGCTCAGCACTTGCTGAAGTCTGTCCCAAACACATGCCAAAGTAGTACTAACAGACCAAAGAGCATCAGGTTTTCTTGCATGGTACCAAGCTGAGAGTGACCATGTCACAGCTCTGAGGAAAAGAAGAGGTTTCAGCCATGCAGACAGTGTTTCAAATATGAGTCACTTGAGCTTTAAATCCAGTAAGACTCTCCTACTACCCCACCGTGCTACTGGGATGATTTGCCAGCTGCTGTCTTAAAAGTTTTCGTATCCAAAAGTGGTCAGAGGCCAAAGGCAGAGCTGCTCGGTTTACCCTGCTATGAAAGGGACTTGACTCATTACAGTTCATCCTAACGACAGAAAAAGTTACAGATTTGGCAGAATCAGCCTTTGAAAGCCACTGTTCCAACCCCACTCCACCGGTGGGTTCTTCTGTGTTTCAACATTCCATTCCAGCACCTCCTGCCTTTTCCTCTTTTTGTGCCTTCCGGAGGCCAAGCAGTTCCTGTGAGAACACAAAAGTTGGTCTGAAAATGAACGTAAATTGCCACATTTTGAAAACAGACTCAAAGTTTGGGTTCTTGAGCTCACACAGCTTCCTGGAGCTCAGTGCTCATTAGCATGGCCTGTGCTCTGGGTTCACAGAAAGCTTGCATCCAGTGCTGACCTGGGCAAGAACTAGACAAGAGATGCATCCAGAATCAACCACAGCCATTCTCACCACTGGCACCTCTTAAATGACTTCATGCTGCATTTTGAATGACGCCGTCTTCCAGCAAATTTGTCGGATCTCACAATACGATAGAAATAACCATCCAGGTACCTCAGCTATGCCAACTGAAGCTGAGACATCCCCTAATTTTTCAGCATATTTATCTTCTTGTAGCCTTTGCAAACAGCAGTATCCCTCCCCTCTTTGCATCCCTCTCATCATACAGAGCTGCAGCATGAAAAGGCTGGAAGAGAGCACGACTGCATTTAGCTCCTCATGAAATCAGGTACCAAAATGCCTTCAGCTCTTCGGGGACAGCTCGTTTGAAGGGTCTGAGGGGAGATCTATGCTTTTTACCAATAAGGGAATCTCACTTCTTCATGTAACTCTCTCAACAACAGTAAAAGAGCGGGAAATCTCAGTATAAAGCTACTATATCGCTCAAGGGTGCCTCTTGTTAACAACTGTAACACAGGCTACATAAACTAAAATGCTGAAGTGTTTATTTAGCCACGAACAAGGTTACTACCTTGTAAACAGGAAGCACCCTCCAGCTATCCCAGCTGTATCCGTAGGACACCCAGGCTCTGCCCAGCAGTCCTGGAATGGCAGGATTGTCTCGGGGAGCCTCCAGGATGCCGGTTTGGTTTGGATTTCTGTCTGGGATGGCACTTTCCCCCCAAATATCATCTCATTTGTGTGGACATAACCACCAATGCGGCCAAGGGACTGTCCAAACAAGACACCTATCAAATAGATACATCTGTTAAAAACACATATTTATCACCCGAGCTTTTAAGTCTTTTTCTGTTATGGAGTTGTCACTGGACTTCATTACTCTCAGCCCACAGAATGGATTTACTCCTTTGCTGGTCAGAAAGCACCATGTGTTTTAGTGAAGGACTTTTTCCATAGCTGGAGTCAAGGGAGATAAACCATCCCAGCCATCAGCTATAGTGCAGCAAATACTTTGGGATCTCATCGGATTTTAGCAGCTTTTTTCACTTTACCAACTTTACCTCCTAACTCCATACATTTCACCTCCAACAAATCACCACTTGAGCAATTTTTTCCAATAAGCTCATTTGCAGTACCAGCTATTTTGTCCAGTAAAAATATTTTTGCCCTGTGGTTTTAGTCCTCAGCTTCTTTTTCATCTGAGCTAGAAACAAGTTAGTTATTGGTAAAACCTGTATTATTGGTTCAACCAATTGAAAAAGTTTTGCATGTTTTGGCCTCATTAGTAATCAAGTTAATGGCTCTTCCCATAAAAAAAATCCAGAAGTGATGAATCTATTTATGACTTCTCACAGGGAAGTCCAAATACATGGGGGGCTGAAGGAATATCTGGTTGAGGAACTGCACTTTACCCAGGAAGAAAATTCAGGAAAGGGTTTTTAGCATGCAGAACTGGTTTGTGTGTTCAGCAGCCAAATGATACAAGCATTTAAGAGTCCATAAAAACTCTTTCACAAGTGAGTCCATAATAGTCATTGGGTCAAAAATCACCTTCCAAAGAATTTGCTACAGTTGTGTCTAGGGAATGGAATTTACACTTTCAGAATAACTGTTAGCAGCTCTTCACAATTCTGTTATATATTGGCCTAAACCTTCAAAAAGGTTAAATGAAAGGGTTTTTTCCTCCCCTTATCTTATTCCTTAAAGCTAACAGTAAAAATCTCCAAGGAAAATCCACTGGGGAATGATGGTATGCTTAGCTATGCTGGTGTCCTGTGGTATTATTTGGAAAAGGCCATAACTACAAAGCAACATAGTCCACGAGAGATTTAAACTCTGGCCCAAGCCCACCTAAAATTTAAGGACGCAAGTCAATGCCTGACTGAGGTATTTTCTACCCAGGTATGACAGATGTTATGGTTGGCCGCTTCATGGGTTTTTTTTAAACAACGGGTAAGTTCACACTGTGTGAGACACCAGTACTGTAACCAAAACTATGCCTTTCTTTTAATTTCTGGGTTTCCAACCAATTACTCATGATTCTAAAAAATGCTCGTGCACTGTGAATATGGAAATTCAAGCTAGATTATTAGAAGGTATGCAAACAACAAGTACTAAACTTGGCTTCTAGCAAGACAGACAAGGAGAGGTCATGTGCAGCTATTTCCATTCCTAAAAAACATTTGTGGGACTCCTGTATCCTCACATCTCCATTGATTTTAAAGGAGTAAAACCCATTTTCCATCTCTTCATGTTGCTATCCATAGGAGTTCGCAAAGTAATTGGGATCTTAAATTATGAGGGGGTTATTTAAATTAAATTAAATTATTTTTTTTATCTTTTTTGCCAAACTCAAACACTATAACCAGTGCACTTTGCCACTGAAGTGTAAAGACAGGTAGCATATTGAAGGGCAAGGACTTACACCAACAGATCTCTCTCTGGTACCAAAGAGCATTCAACACCATTTGTAGCAGCAAAGCTTATTTGAGGAACACAGTGTGCTTGGTCTGTTCTGCATACAACAGGGCCCTTATGTTAGTCATTTAAATTTATAGCGGCTTTACATTTTTCAACAATTCCTGTTCAAATTGCATGTATTTATTTAAAGCTTGCCCAACGTCTGGTATTTACAAATACTGCCATATATTTTAAAGCAAGAGTCACTCCCAATTAGCTGAAGTGTTTAAGAAAATCATCATATATTCTGAATGATGAAAGATCACAGGAGGAGGTCTCCTAATGGATGACAGGTGCAGGAATGAAAGCATCTAAAGACTATGAGCCAAAAACTAAGAAGTCGCAGAATATCATAATTCACTTTAAATTGCACCCAGGTCGCAAAGTTCTTTGGCTCAAAAGGCATTTAGAACTACCTCTCTTTTCATAATAGAAACAAGCCCCCCAAAAATGCTGATTCTTATAATTGAGGTATCTGAAGTCAGCTGCATATGGAGAACAAATAAAAACGATTAATAAACATAAAATTGAAAAGCATGGATTTTTTTTACCTCTGTTTCCAGGGAGTTACAAAGAGCCTAGATAAGCTCTAGTCATCCCAAAGATCTCCTAGACTTCTGTTTGATTACAAAACATCGAAAACCAGACAGGTTAACTCATATATTTAAAAGTTTGCACTCACTACACCTTGTAGTTACAAGACTACTTTAAGCTCTTCAAACACTAATGATTCTTTAAATAAACTTTGTCACAAAAATAACATAGAGTAAGATCAACAGATTAGTTGGATCAAATTCTCCAAAATCAGATTCTCATTTGATTGACAGTTAATTATTATTTTTTTTTAGAACTTGTAGTTATAGCACAGGAGTACTGCACAGACTTAAGGTGGTCGTGCCTGCAGTTAAGGTGGTCCATATTGGTGTTGTGCTGTACCACAGCAAGATGCTTTTTTTTCAAGAAGATTAAGCAATAATAGCTTTCTACTTGTAAATGCTCTTACCATTAGTGTGAAAGGAGGGAAATTTAAAATGTGAAGACCCTTGACCAGTTACAAATAATTACCAAATGAGGTAGGCAGGTAAAGATAGAAATATGGAAATACAACCTACCTTTAGTCACTGTACTATCATCAGGACACCATAAACACACTGTAAGGTCTGGACTACTCCATAAACCTTTAAATGGATGGAAGAAAAATAAAATGCAGATTTAAGCGTCTGACAAAAAAAAACCCAACATGTATCCGCCATATAACTCTAAAGCACAAACCTTGCATAAAGCCTGTCCTTAAGTGCCAACCTGACATCTCATGGGTCTTCTAAAGGTTGAACAAACCACAGACGTAGTGGGCGTACACAACTCTCGCTTACTTGGAAATTCCATTCAATGTGGCTGGTTTGCCATTTTCTGCATGTTTTTCATCAAGATATGTGTGTCAAGAACACACGCTATTGTTATGAGCCAAAACCATATCCAGGCAAGTCAGTTCAGGGACATATGATGCTATTTCAGGTCATCATGCACTAGTGACAAGACAAGAGGCAACAGGCACAAACAGGAACATGGGAAATTCCATCTGAACATAAGGAAAAGCTTCTTTCCTGGGAGGGTGGCAGAGCACTGGAAGAGGCTGCCCAGAGAGGGTGTGGAGTCTCCTTCCCTGGAGATATTCCAAACCCACCTGGATGTATTCCTGTCCAACCTGCTCTAGCAGGGGGTTGGACTAAATGATCTCCAGAGGTTCCTTTCAACCCCTGCCATTCTGTGATTCTGTGAAGTTGAAGATGACCATGCTGAAGAAGTTTGGAGAAATCCAGAAACAGAAACCTCTCTAAGGTTGCCACAGTTAATGATACAGAGCAAAGATAAAGACACTACAGCCCAGTCAGACACACGGATAGCATGGGTAAAGAAATAAGGTGTACGAGACCACTAGATCCAAAGGAAACCAGTAAAACCAACTAGCTGGCCTAGACAGCTCCAAGAACCTCTCAATGTTAAAAGAACCACTGGGTGACTTAGAGCATGGCCATGCAAAACCTTGCCCATGAATTTGTGTCACCTGCCCATATCACAGCAGAGAAGCAAAAGAAAGAACCATAATCTCCATCCTGGGACCAGAAATGGGCAGAAAGAAGCAGAGGATGTAGAGCACTTGGTTGCTCCCAGCATGCTGGTAGGACTGTAACCATAATACTCTTTTCCAGAGCAATGAGAAGACCAGAGGGAACTCCAGACTCAGTAACAGCACCCTCCTTACAGTCTCCAGCACACTGTGCAGTGTAAACCCACCCCTGCACCACATTCAAGGCAGATAATTAATCTTTAATCAGGTTTCATGTGCATGTTTAAAACACGTGCAAATGTTACGTGCTCCTCCGTCCATATCTAGGCACGCATTTTGCATGTGCAACAGGAGACTTCATAAATATGCTTTTTATTTCCTAAGAGCTGCACCACAAATTCCATAAAGCATTCATTTTATACAATCTCACAGTATTTGTCAAACAAGATAATACTATGAAGCAGCAGAAAGGGTATGAAAGACCACTGGTAGAAAGAGATATGATTCATATTTCTAGTAGTGGATCAGTTGCAACAGAATCTGTTTTTCATCATATCTTGGTACCAAAGCTACTGCGGCTGCTGATCACACAGAGATAGACAGTGCTGCATTTCAGTATCCTTCTGAAAACCCCAGCATTTCAAAGGGAATTCTCTTTCTCTTCAGAAAAGAAAGAAAAAAAAAAAAAAATCAAAGCAGCCCAACACCTTACACAAGTCACACACCTCAGCTTCTGCTACTCCAACTGCAGCAAGGACAAGGTCCGAGCTGCCGGCTAACACAGTTCTTACCTCGCTGATTGCTTTGCTGATGTCACCAAGCTCATTCTGGGTCAGCCAGGATTAGGACAAGGCAAAACCACCCAGTTGTGCAGATGGATCTGAGCCCTGAGCTGCTGGGTTGAGATGAAGGAAGGTGAAGAGGGAACATTGGCTTCGCTGGAAGCAGTGTTTCTTTCTTGACCCCAGAACACCCACCGTTGGTCACCTCATTGAGTGGGACAAGAGGCAGTTTTATTGCAGGTGGGTAATCCCAAATGGAGCAAAGGCCTTCTCCTCTTGGTGTTTTACACAAGGTTTGTTTAGATCTTACTCTTCAAAAATGTACCTAAAGCTACATTAAGCTACATGTGACCTACATTTTTCAGGTTTCCATTCTTCTATGTCCTTTCAGCCATTCCCTGCAACTAAGTATTTTTAATAAGAAAAAGAAAAAACAAAAGCTGTGTTGTGTGCTACATCCCATCTTCTGATTTTGGAATAATTTCTTGCAATAACAGTTAAAAGCAATACTGTGAGAAACAGTTCATTTTTACTTACACGAAATTTTAGATGTTTGTTTGCCAACCAAAGCATTTACAAATTGGTCAGAGAAGTTCCAAGTTCAGTTATCCTCGGAGAAGTATGGTGTATGGTTCCAAACTGAGGCGGTGGAGGGTATAACCACCAGGAGGAGCCCCAGAGTTGGGTGCCTCTCGGATTATATTTAGCCTGGCGTATTGATTTCTCTGTTTCAAAAGAATTTAAGAGAAGTGAGTACGATTTCCAGTGGACAGATATAAAACAGAACTACATTTCTTTTTTTTTTTCTTTTATATTAGAATATTTCCTCTGCTTTTTGGCAATTTGTTTCCCCCTTAAAAATAATACTTCGCAATTATGACTGTTGCAAAGACTATTTCTAAATAAGAACTGGGAAACTGTTGCCTTTCTGGGTCTGCTGGCAGAATACAAGCATCTCTGCTGCCATTCCTTGCTTTCCTCAAGCAGAAAGAGTCCCCAGATCTTCCCATGCCACGTCGGCAGAAGAGACGCCAGAAGGAACACAGCAGTAGATTAGAATCAATGCCAGTCTCAATCTTCAAATTATAGTGTAAATCACACCCATGTGAGAGCACGTTAAGAGCTCTCATTTCCTTTAGTAATTAAAAAAAAAAAAAAAAGTGGTTGGTCAGCACATCCATAGTAATATTTTCAAGTCAAATGAAAAAAACACAGTGGAAACGAAAGTGCTCAGAGTCCCTAATTTTCAGCTAGTAAGAAACTGAGAGAACTATCTTTGCCCTGAGAATTAATCTTTCCAACCATTAGAACAAACCCTTGCAGCTCTGCTACACGGGGCACACAGAATCGAAGCTTCAGAGGTCATGCATCTCCCAATAGTTCTCCCTGGATCTTTGAATCAACTGCGAATGCAGCAGGAAGAGCACACTGGAAAAAAAAAATAAAGAATCACTGCACTGACTTCAATACCTAAATAAGGCCTAGAAGCCCAGCTCTGAAAAACCTTTGAACTAAATCGTAGCCGTGAACTTCAGCCCACACCCAGCTGACATCTGAACCACTGAAAAACTAGTCCAATTACACCCCAGCTCAGCAGCAAGACAAGGCAGCTGTAAGAATGCATTAGCCTTTTGCTACCACATCCAAACCATCTGAAGTCGAAGTCACCAGTCCTTAAATCAGAAGCAGGAAGGCAACGCTTCCAGCCTGCAGCAACTCAGAGATGCAGCTAAAACTTCAGCCTGAAAAACTAAAAAGTTTGGGCTTACCTGGGGGTCACCTTTGCTGAAGAGCACAAATTGCAAGGATAAGACCGTGTCACCTACAGGATTTCACAGGGTTTGATGCCTCACCAGAAAAGTCTCAGTTCAAAAGATGGATTAAGGGGTATTATCGGTGGGACGCAGCTCCAGCACCAGGCAGCTCACATCTCAGGCGCAAGCCCAGGCGGCTGGTAAGCTGCCTTCCCACTTCACATTGGGATGTAAGAGGGTGATGTTAAGAGTTCATCCTTTTGCTGTTTGCCAGTTAAATAAGGAACTCCCTTTGATTTTAAATTACTTAAAGTTCTTGATTAGACTAAGGCAACCTGACTAGAAACAGCTTTTTGTAAGCAGCATCATGCCGTTAATACACTGACTTAAAGAATACAATAAATGCGAGAAATCATTGAGGTTTGGCTATTAAGAGACAATCTGCCTGCAGCAAGGTTTCCAGGGCACTTTATTTCTTCTCCTTTAGAACTGATGTAATCTTTCAAGAGCTGTAAGATGGAGAAAGCCCCACAACATTGCGGTTGTTTTCCTATTAGCGTACCCCATGCAGAGAAACCCGGCAATTATCACCTTTGTGGAATGTGGTCTGCCTGTGTTACATTCGCTTTGACCTCCAGCGAGGGTCAAAAGATGTCACTTTCTGGAGAAGTCTGTGGCTATTGTGTCATCCAAATAGAAAATACTGCTCTGTGCCTCGCAGAAGGCCCAGGAGCCCTTTAAAACATGTGGGTATAATGCAGAGGAATTCCTGCGTCCTCCCCTCTTGCTGTGTCACTCGACAGCTGGCTCCGCAAAAGGTCCTGTGGAATATTCCTACCTCGGGCATTTTTGTAGCCCTGCCAGGAGCATCACAGTTATAGTCAGTTCCTTAGTAACCTCTTTTCAAACTCACCAAAAATAAGCCACAGGAAAAATTAGCCATATTGTACTTAGCGATGACTCCAATTCAGCCTTGCCCAAATCCTAACCCTTGAAGACAAAACGCCAGTGACTTCAAAGAAACCAGGATTCAGGTCTAAAAACACACAGAAATGCATGTTAAGTGAAAAATCCTGAATATTATTTTTCTTCACTCAGCACTACAAATTAAACCAGCCCTAACAGCGTTTGGTCCAACTCTGGCAAACCTTACTATTTGCACAAATAAATCTCCTTCACAGCACCCTCGTATCAGTCAATCAGTTGCAGTGAAGCCAGTCAGTCTGTTAAAGCCCAGAAAGCCCAAGTTTCCAGGAGTGCAGAGGAGGCCACCGTCCAGCTCATCTTCATCTTCTCTAACGCCTGCAAGAAGACAGAGACACTGTGGAGCTTGGTGCCTGCGCTGGAAGCGCCTCCGTAGGAAGGTTGATTAACTTAATGATATTTATATCGTCAGAGGGTTATCTGCAATTCAATCAAAGAGCAATCAAGGTCTGTTTATTAGTGTATTTTTAAAAGGCATTTAGAGCATAGAGCATACTTATTGAATAAAACTAATAAATAAGATTACAAGAATCAAATCACTACTCTTTGAAAACAGCACTTTCTGTGGCAAGGAGCGATTTACAATCATTACTGATTTGAAAAGGAATGAAAAGATGAAAGAAAAACATCGGCAGAAAAAAAGGGGCAGAGTAAGCCATTTATTTTTATTTTTTAAAGAGGCTTTTCTATAAACACCACACAGGATCCCAGGATGGTATTATTTCTCATTGCAGATGTGTGCCACAAGACTGGTCCCCTCAGTCTCTAAAACTGGTTCTAATATTTTTCTTGTTTGGATTGTAACTTGACCAGCACCTTCAATTCATGTTTTGTTGGTGTATACCCTTTATGCTGGATGACTTTACTTGTCTTCAGCACCTCAGCAAGTCAGAAGGGAAACATTTTTAAAAGCTGTGGCATTACTCAAGCTGTGAGGTGGGCGACTCAAGAGGAGCAACATCTTAAAACATTCTGCACGGGGGCAAGTAAAAAGTCAATAAGGAAATACCATAGTTAGGCTCTTTTTAACTTGCTGAAAGTGTGAGACAGCAGTTCATTTCCTGATCACTCATGTGGAAATGGTAAAAAATAATTAAGAGCAATGACTAATCACCAAATCAAAGCAAATATTAAATAAGCAAACTTGCTTTTTACCATCAAGTTCAGTCTGCAAATGAGCAAAGGCATTCAAAAGTTTAGCCTTCAGACCAATTAAAAAGGGTACATTAAAAGAAACAAAGATTTGGTTTACGGCTACATCGTGTTAAACCATCAGTAATGGGAGTTACGGGAGCTGTTGGAGCCATGTGCTCAAGACTGGAACAAAACACAAGGAATTTTTTTAGTCAGAAATAAACACTATACCAAAACAAAAAGTGAATGTACGTGGAAAAGCAAACGCTCCCCTTCGCTCATATCCCATCCCAATTACATTCCACTGCTTCTTCTGAGCTGGCCGTATTGTGATGGCAATAATTGGATGTGTGGTCCTGACTGGCCCGGGAAAGCTTTCGCTCTGTTTCCTGTCTTCCACATAGAGCATGACTGTTTTTAGGGCTATCCAGGGGGGCACTAAAGCTGCAGGTTAGGAAAATACATCACCCCCCCCTTGGTAACGAGGTGTGCGGTCCAAGTGGGAAGAGGCTCATGGAAGCAGTTTACCATAACACCAGGGAAGCACATCGCTGGAGCAAGTGAAAAGAGGAGGACAAGCAATGCCCAGACCCTGGAAGCTCTGTTAGATATATCCCTCCTTTTTCCCCGTGCCCATTTCAGTTCTTCTCTATTATATATTTTCAGATCTGCCTTAGGGCATTCGTATTCATCAGCCCCTCAGCTCCCAGTTGAGCTACGCTCATCTCTGTTCAAAAGAAGAATGATTCCATCCTGCTAAAGGCTTGCAGGCGCAGCCCATCTCAAAAGGGTTCCACTGAAACCCATCAGGAGCTCCCCCACCACTGTCTACTCTGATCACAGTATCTTAAACCTGCTCCTCTCCTCAGCCCCCACATCTCTGAGATGAAACAAAAGCTTGGTCCACAACCATCTTTAGGTTAGAGTTTAGTCTGGTAACTTTCATGAAGGCTTTCTTCATCATATGGTTTAGCCCCCAAAATGGTGTTTTCTGTAAACACTACAGGAATGTAATTTTTGGGGGATTAAATAAACCCTATATTGATATAGAAAACAATGTCCTGCTTGCCCTGTTGGTGGAGTCTGAACACAAAATACCCACCTCTGAGCCTACCTGGATTTATAACTCCATTTCCCTTTCCTTTTCTCCTTGGAGCCTGCTCCTCACCTCAGACAGGTCCTCACCACTCCCTTTCTCCCTCCCATAATCAAAAGGTGAGGATTCGCCCTCCTGTTGCTGAGCATGATTTGGCCTTAATTTCAATTGGCCACAGCTAACTCTTCAATTTGGAAATTCCAAGCTGCAGCTGTTGCACCACCCCTTCTCAACACACTGCCTTTAGTAGATCTGTTTACTGAATACTGTCCCTTTCACTGATAATGTCATACTTACCCCTAAGATGAAAGAATGAATACGGTCCTTGATTTTTAAAGAAAACTGTCACAAGTTCACAATTGCTGTCTGCTGAGCATCAAGCTTTTAAAACAGTGCACGAAGGACCCGTGTAGTAGCTTAGCATCAGACAGGAAAACAGCAGCGGTTCTTGCAAGCAAATCCTGTGGGTAGAAGACAAAAAAGACCCCGGTCTGATCATGATTTGCGAAGTACTTCTGCCAGGGAGATCCTTGGCAAAGAGTAGCATCATATGTTGGACTATATTCAGCCCTGATATAACTTCACTGAATTTAATGAGGGATGAGTGTAGTCTATTAGATGTTACAGTCTCAGAAAGGAATTTGAATATAGAGATCACATGATCACAGCTTCAGAGGGTTAAGACCAGGTAGAGGAGGGCAAAGACAGAAAAGACACCAGAACAAGTTGCCATGCAAAGCAAAGCTCATTGCAATTGTTTCCCGGCATTGTAAGTCTCCTCCTGCAACTGCTGCTCAAGAAGCCAACCATCTGGTTGCCTTTACACTCATTCAAAATTATATATTTGCTGGGCCATTTGTACCATCAGTTAACTCGAGACAAGGATGCTCAGACACCTGGGAACTGCAATGTTGAGACAACACTGGGAAGGGAAACATCAGCTTCAGGGGCAGTAAGCCTTAAAAACAACACACAGCTACCAGGGTGGCCAGGAGGATAAGGCAAGGAGAAGAAACACAGCGACCGCTTGCAATTTGCAAAACGCACCAACTCCTCCCAGTAATCCCATTTCCTCCCATTGTTTAGAAGAACTTCTATCAGCAGGGTAAGACCTGAAAGGAAAAGAGCAGCACGCCAGTCCTCTGCCCTGTGGTTGAGATGGGCTAGTCCACAAGGGCTGCACCATGAAACTAGGGAGGCAAAAAGATTCTAGGATTTGCAAGTCCAAGTGGGCTGGAAATTCTGACCCAGCACCACCATCACAGTTGATTTCTGATTCCAAAGCGTTCATAAGATCCCACTGCTGCCACCAGGCTCCCTCATGGACACTCTAAGGAAAGACTCCTTGATATGATGGAGTCTTGTACAAGGGTCTCCTCAGACTGTGCTTAGGGAAGCATCTGACATACAAGAAGCTGAGAGAGCTGGGATTGTTCAAACTAGAGAAGAGAAGGCTTGGGGGGACAGATCTTATCCAGGAAGGGACTGGAATAGGATACCTAGAGAAGTGTAGTCTCCATCCTTGGAGATATTCAAAACCCAATTGTACATGGCCCTGAGCAACCTGCTCCAATTTACCCTCCTCTGAGCAGGGGGGTTAGATTAGATGATCTGCAGAGGACTCTTCCAAATTCAAATATTCTGTGATTTAATATCCTTCTTGAATACAATTTCAGTGGCAAGACTGAAATAGCTCCCAAATTCAGGCTTAGCTATAGAAAAAAAAATGCAATACACCATCCTTTATTCAGGATATTTTTTTTGGAACATCATGCATTTTACTGCACGCTTGGGAAGTTTTCTGGAACTGCAACAAAAGCTGAGCTTCCAAGCACATGATTAGAAAGCCAGATATTAACCCAAATGCTTCCTACTGGAAAATTTATTACCAATGTGTGTGAGGCAGATGAGACTTGGGAAACAAATTCTTCTAAACTTTAGGATGAAACTTCCCCAGTTTAGATTTGCATCTGCTTTTGGAGCTTGAACTTAGTTTAGCTACTGATTCCAAGGGATGATTTTCTGAATATTCATCGTTCAGCTAAATTCACACCAGGAACCAGCAATGACAATGAAGAAGATGATACTTCCATCTTGAAGCGGCAGCTATTCTCATCCCTACTGCTATTGTAAAAAATGCTGACAGTCTCATCTTTAAGGCAAAAAGATGGGAGGGAAGGGAACACACCACCAAAAAGAAAAAAAAATGGAAAAAAACAACCACCCAACAACCCACAACTCTGAAAAGGAAAGGGATAACAGTGTGCCTTTATACAAATATAAAAACTATTCCTGAGTTTCAGAAGGCTGTTCTTTCTTATGGTGGATTGAGTGATTTTCAGTTTAAAATCAAATTGATACACTTTTTTTAGATTGTCAGTGTTCTTTTACACAGTGTTCTTTCCAACTTTCAGACCTTTAGCATGAGAATAACTGCGACCTTTTCTCCCTGCACCTCACCTGGCTTACCCTTGAGTGACACGTCAATCTCTGTTCCTTCCAAATAGGATTTAGGGCCTTTGGAACTGCTCAGCTATCAAAAAAATTCCCTTTCTGAGAGCCACCTTCTTGGGAGCCACTTGGAAGCACAACCTCTAGCCTTTGTATCAACTGGATGGCTGAAGAACCAGCAAGAAATGCTATATAAGTGAGGTGAAAACTTAAATGACACCAACCCATTTTTTTTCTTCCCAATGACAAGACTTGAAATTCATNAAATTATAATGTTTAATTAAGAAGATAATGGAAAATTTGTGTAAAACATAGGAAAATAGTTCTTTTCTCACCCTTGTGGGAAGAGGGCGGGGAGGGAGGGGGGGCAAGGGGAGAAACACGTCTTTTTTTATTTCCACAAAGTCCTATGGCATTTTTCAGCCAGTCCTAGGTGGCCAGGGAAAACATGGATCCTGGTGGGTTTTTTCACAAAAGACAATAGGCTCCTCTTGTTAAAGCAGTCACTGAAAACAGGCTCTCTTTTATTAAAAAAGCAAACAAACAAAAATCCCCCACCACATCTCAGATATCAAAACTGCTGTGAATAAGGTAACAGAGAGATATTGCTACGGAAAAGAAGTGGAAACTGGTTACTGGCCAAGTTAGAGGATCTCTTAACGAATTGAGTCCAATGTTTACTTTCTCTCTGCCTCCTCTCATTTGGAGNTTATAATGTTTAATTAAGAAGATAATGGAAAATTTGTGTAAAACATAGGAAAATAGTTCTTTTCGCACCCTTGCAGGAAGAGGGTGGGGAGGGAGGGGGGGCAAGGGGAGAAACATGTCTTTTTTTATTTCCACAAAGTCCTATGGCATTTTTCAACCAGTTCTAGGTGACCAGGGAAAACATGGATCCTGGTGGGTTTTTTCACAAAAGACAACAGGCTCCTCTTGTTAAAGCAGTCACTGAAAACAGCCTCTCTTTTATTAAAAAAGCAAACAAACAAAAATCCCCCACCACATCTCAGATATCAAAACTGCTGTGAATAAGGTAACAGAGAGATATTGCTACGGAAAAGAAGTGGAAACTGGTTACTGGCCAAGTTAGAGGATCTCTTAACGAATTGAGTCCAATGTTTACTTTCTCTCTGCCTCCTCTCATTTGGAGAAACAAGAGACTTTTCATTCATATCGTCAGGGTGACACAAAAGGCCAGGGAGAACTATATGGGAAATAATATAGTAAAATTTGGGGTGTTGTCACCACACAGAGAAATTTTTTAAGCTGGAAAAGTGAATGAGGAATTTCAGCAACAGCCCATGTCTCACCTCAACATATCCAATGTCCTTGTATAATTTTAAGCACATTTTGAAGAACAGTTATTACAAAGAAGAAGATTGTACAGAAGCGTATATATTGGGAGAAGTTTCTTTTAAAAGAAGATTTTGAGACATAACAAAAGCTATTTTAACAAGCCAGATATTTAAAAATGGCCCATATTCAGCTGGTCCCAGGCAGCTCCATAACTTCTCCCCGTAGATGGCAGTGACAGACCTGACCCAGGTTCCCATTAACTCATCGCATGAGTTCTATTCTTTTGTTAAAGTCGGGGTGCAAGAACATGCTTAAATAACTGAGACATCTGTAGAAAATATGGAAAGACATACTTCACTGTACTAAAAACAAGTAATGGTCAATGTTTTAATGAATCAATTATATTTCAAAATGGACTTCTGTTTTGCTTTACATTTCCTTCCCTTGTAAATGGCATGCCAGCTCCAATACTTCACTCAATAAATGACTACTAAATGAGTGCAAAGTTACAGGCACGTTGGTCTCTATGACAGGCCATACATAATCACCATAGAAATATATAATTACACCTGTCAACCTCATCTCTTGCAATTGATTCAATAACTAACAATGTCAGTAGCAGGCTAAGCTTAGAGGTCTCCCTGTGTGAAAATACTCATACATGGCTAAACATCTTGGTATTTTAATTGCCTGTCATACTGCCAAGGTTCCTATATTGCATCCATCTCCACAGCAACAGGCTGGAATGAGTAAAGCACATTTAATAACTGGGAAAAAAAGTGAATTTATAAGATTGCAAGTAATTTTATGGCTTTTACAGACACCACAGAGTATTCTGAAGACAGCTGGAGATGTAGTTGTACTGGAGGAAAACAGGATTTTTTTTTCTTCTCTGGGTGGATTGTGTGTATGTGCACACTAGGAAATAAAACTCATCATATAAATCTGAAAATTGTTTCTAATTACAGCTACTGGAAAGGTCAGCTCATGCCTGGAAGCGTACACATGTCCAACTTGACAGGACGTTTAATCTCAACACACCAGGAATGGTTGTGCAAAAACAGCTTCTTAAAGGCTCCCAAGGACTTAATCATGACATGTTTGTTAATAATAATTATCAATATGATTCCATCTAATATTCTAAATTACTCGTAAGCTGCACTGCACTGAAAGGCTCTAATGTGCCCAAACGCTAACCCCACTGAACTCGATGGCCAGGCTCCCCGCGCCCTGAGCAGCAGTAGGATTTACGTCTACCGTCTAGCAGTCTGTGCTAATTGCACATGAAGACGACAAGGGCAAAGTCTTTGTGGCCTGAACTTTTAACAGTGACAGAGTAAAACCAAACAGACCGGGTCAGGGAGAGGTACTAAGCAGAGATCCACAAGGAGATGAAAGACCGACAGACACTGGGAGTTATGGGAAAGAGAATGAACTTTTTCCCCAGGAAACAGGCAGGAGCCAACAAAATATATGGCTGGTAAAAAAAAAATAATGTGGAAAACGAGGAGGTAAACAGGTGGAAGAACTGCTCCACACGTTTGCAATGGGTAGTTCTGGGGGCTTCCACACTTCAGGACTTCAAAAATGAACATTGCAATGTAAATTCCGTTCACATTTTCTCTAGCACAGAGAAGCCTCCACCTATATGAAATTTCTGTGTGAAAAGTTAAATTGCTTTCAAACAATTCACAAGCTCAAATACTAACGAACAAAAGAAATTGAAGACATTGAAGAACTCCCTCTACTCACCAGCATAGTAACAGAACACGAGTGGGTGAGAAAGCGTGGATGTTTAATTGAAATAAATAAATATATCTCTATCACCTCACCTGCTCTGAGCTCAGGCCGTGTGCTCTCTCTGATCACTCTTCTCTTCAATCCTCCTCTGTGTTTGGGCTGAGTTCAGCTTTATTCTTAGACTCATCCAATATGGTCATAAACTGAGAGCCTTAAACATCAGAGAAAAGGTGCTATTCCAAAGTTATCACAGACAAAAGAAAAAACAGTGACCATTTTCACCTACAAACAATGGCTACCAAATGCTTTGCAGTCAAATGCTCAAGAGGAGCACACAACAGCAGGAAGATGAGCTACGGCACCCATGTTTGTTTGATATTGAACAAACCCAGGAAGGAGATGGAGGGCAGATGTTAAAGCCTATGAATACAGAACACAGGAAATCAGGAAAATAAAACACACTTTACCTCCTTGCTTTAATTTACTGTAAATAAAACAAGCCAGAACCTAGAAAAATACCATTTTTATAAGGGGGTTATCGACCTCATGGAACTTATCTCCAAAGACAGGATTTTACAGAACAAAAGAGAAATAAAAGTCTCCTGTAAAACCCAGCAGAGCCTCTTGTTCCCCAACTTAGGTCTGAAAAGCAAAATAAGCCTGGCAGTGCCAGGCAAACAAACCTTCCTGTTGAAAACCGGAGCAGCAAAGAATTAATATATAGCAACATTCAATGGCTGGATTGAAGGGGAGTTTCTCACATGAATCTTCAAGGTCTGAAGCATTTTCAGAGCTTCTGGAAGGAGATCACTTCTAAACAACTCTGTACCAGGACTGCCATGAGCATAGCAGGACTCACAAACGCACCCCAACCTCACCGATTTCTCTACCTCACGGAGGCAAACAGGTCGGTTGGGAGCAGGGAAAAAGCCAGCAGAATGCACAGAAATTACATGGGATCCAGAGGATGTCAGGACAGACATCCAGGTGGCCAAGTACTCACCCTAGCTGACTTCTAGGCTGAGCACTTGCTGAGAGCCAAGCCACAGTACTGCCACTGCTGAGAGAAGACAAGGTCATTGTATTCCACTTCCCGACGCAGCCAAGCACTTCCCCACATGTAGGATGGGTTTCTCACTGAAATAACTTCATTCAAACTTGCTTCCACTGTCTTTGTTGGAAATAACACTCAAGTGAGGAAAAAAAACAGCAAACCCCAACAAACAGTGGTGCCTGTGCATACATGAGGAGGTGGAGATGCACATTTCCAGTTGGCATAGATCAGCATCACTGTGCAGGAGGAAAAAGCACTCTGCCGATTTCCACTGCTGGGGAGTGAGCCTCTAAACAAATACACAACTCAGAAGCAGGTACACATGTGCTTCCCTGGTTTTCAGGGTAGGGACAGTTGCCATCAGCACACTGGGCCAAGCATTCTTGGAGCTGCTTCAGAACATCAATCTAGCATGCTTTCAAGCCGGTCCTTGGAGAGCTCAGCTGGCCAGAAGACTTCCCAAAGGATGTATTTTCTATATCCTTTCAAAGCAGAGAAGCCAGAATAAGTCTCAGTTCAAAGAATTTTACAGGGTCTTTTATACTCATTGCAGTACTTAAGAAACAGGAAGAGTATCCCAGCTCTAAGTGGTTTATAATATAGATGATCCACAAAATTACATTCAAATAGCCTTTCAACCACACAAGAGTTACTGTCATCTCTGCCCATTCATCCCAACAAAACCCCAAAAGCAAGGGCACTTCATAAAATTTTTACAGTTTTTCATAGCAGCATTTGCAGGACAAGATCTGCAAATCTGTAAGAACTGCTTTTTCTATCAACTAAGTTTATTTTTATTTTTGCTAATTAGGCTAATTTTTCCCTTGCACAAAATAAAGTAAAAGATATTGTTCCTTTATAAACAATGAAAATGTCAAACTACCAAAGTTCAAAAAAATTATTTTTAGAATCCTTTTCAAGTGAAACATTTTTTCCAGTGATGATTTTACATTTTAAGCACTGTTCAGGGAGCATCTGAAGCTCTTAAGTGAATAGCTGAATGAAGCAAAACCCCAAGCTCCCCCCAAGACAGAAAGCCAGGGCTGAAGCGTGTGGGGGACTGGGGCAGGAGCCAAGGACAAGGTGCTGCTTGTCACAACTTCAGGGATGGGGACAGTCAGAAGGGCTGTCGGGTCGCCAGCAGCACAAAGCCAGGTTATACCAGCCAAGGATCAGCCCCGATATCTGCAGCTGAATTTTCAAACCACAGACAAGGCCTAATTCAACTCTCATTAAAGTCAATAAAAGCCTCCCATTGATTAGAGGAGCGGTTGGATCTGGGCCATACCGATGTTTACTAGAAGCCAGATACAAAGTCTGATTACTTTTATACTGTTACACATCAGATCCTTATTCACTCCATTATTTACAGGCTTGCAAACAAGCAAGAAATTCTGATCACACAGTCGTTCAGTCCTCCATTTGCATCCTTGATTGGCATGATGAGAGCTGCAGAGAGGGGTTTGAATATGTATTACGCAGAGCCGTGGCGCACAAAAACCTGCAGGACGCAGTAAAGCAATCAGGCAGCATAAAGAAATTGAAATGGAATTCCTTGGAGAAAGGGATCATTAAGTGCTTAACAAGCATCACTCTGTTATATCTGTTTTAGTGATGTTAGCATAATTTTAATTGTTACCATCCAATCTGTTGTGATAGCTTTAGAGTTATCAAGATGCTAAATATTTTATGGTGACATTTGAACAATCAGAAAGATCAGCCGCAAAGCCAGCTACCCAGTAGCCCAATGCCTGTGAATAGACAAAAAGAGGGATCTATTTTCTGTGCGGAACAAAGACAAGACAGAAAGATCAACACAATTAAATATTAAATAGAAGTAATTACATAGGCAGCTAACTAATAACTCAAACACCCTGTATTTTATTATGCATTTCCAACCAGTCAATTAAATTATACAATATTCTGAATGTGCCTGGCATATCCTGCTCCACAGTATGTAATTTAGCCAAGTTTTCCTTCTGGTATAGATGTTTCTTACTAAAATTTATATTGAGCCAAGGAAAGCAGGCAAGATAGGGGGGCCTGCTTTGTGCCAAGCTGACAAAAAAGCATAGTTGTTCCTTCTAAGAAGTGTCAAAGTCCTCGAGTCCTATATAATGGCAATGGATTGCCAGATGCCACTTTGGTCTCACTGAAGGTACTGGTTTAAGAGATGACACGTTTGGCAACACTGGGCCTCTGTCACACCTACTAGAGCAGGCCACAGAGCCAGGACAATATGCACACTTCCAACCTGCACGCAGGCACAAAATGTAGCCAAGAATCTGAGCTATACAGACTTAAACTGGCTCGTTCACTTGCTTTAAAATTACACACCTGCTAGAAATGTTTGCTGAATCAGGGCCATAAAGGTTATTTGCAAGTGAACCATAATTAAATGCAAACTAGTGCTCCCAACAGAACAGTAGCAAGTAATAATAATGGTAATAAAGCTAAACGTTATCCAGAACGGAGGCAAAGGACATAATTATTGCCATATGAAATATGGCAACACTAGGGTCTAATAAGCTTGTAAGAAAAGCTTGCAAAAGCTTTGGTAACACAGGGCTGAGACTTCCATCTGGACACGAAAGGATCCAGCCTGAGATCTGACATGGTTTCAGCTTCTTTGGAAAAAAATCAAAATCTAGCAGCATATACTGCCCTTCAATCAAATGATACTACCATCTAACAATTTTCATCTTAATAGTTCATCTATCTATCCAATTAGAATATGAATGTTTTTTAGTTATTCAACTCGTGCTCATACATGGGTATTTGGAAATAATGTATCTTAGGAAAAATCATGTTCTCTACCTGTGAGGAGAAAGAACAAGCTTCAGATTTTCAGATTAATCTGTTAACTCAGGGTCATGCTAAGATACCTGAGGATCTGGGTACATGAAGCTCATCAAGGTCAGGCAGTGGCCTTTGTAGCCAGTGTCACCTAAAGACCTACAGACTCCTCTGTGTGGGCTTTCAAAGGCAGTGGCGATGCAGAGCTAAAGAGGACACACTCCAAGTTTGGTCACTCATCATCTACTTTGCTTCTGACGCTGGAAGCTCAGAAGCTGCCAGCTCAGTACTCATCAGGGAAGAGACTTCCCAGCTGATGCACAGGCTTTCCGGGGCACGTTTCCTGCTAACTTGAAAACAGGAATCATAAAAGGTCCTGTAGAACTATGAACGAGACAAGGGCAAAGGTTCAGGGATTGCTGCTGGTCCCCACATTCCCCATAATTCTTAAAGGGAAATCTCTTCTATTCAGCAGTTGTAGCAGCTACTGTCCTTCCTTCAGATGGAGTCCCCAGAATGACATCAAGGTACTCAACTGCAGTAAAAGAGCTTGGTCTGCAGACCATTACTGCACCTCTCTACTAGTGATGGGGCCTATGAGAAAAGAAACTACCTAATGCTATGAAGGCTGTTGTGAAGATTTTTCCTTTTTCCAAGCTGAGGCAGTGATGTTTCTTTTTTATTTTTTACCATCAAATTCCGAAGTTGTGATTCCCACTGCCAAAGGGAGCAGGGCAGGATGATGAGTTAGTCTGTGGTAAATTCATCTGTGAGAAAACCTTGTTTTCCAGCTTGCTGTGGATATATTCAGGAAATTGATGGTAAGAGTTTTTAGGCAGTTTCACTGACACTGGGCACTAGAACAACGTCAAAGCATCGGTCAGCGCCTGTCTTACAGGGCTTGGTGGCAGGAGTGGCTGCTAGCCACTTCCTTGTATCCTGGAAACAATGGCACTTGTTTCCCTCCAGAACACATACTAAACATGTTAATACTTTGATTAAAAAAAGGCTAGCATCAGCTTCATAGGTAAACAAAGCTTTAGAATAATTAATAAAGAATATTTTTTAAATTATGCTGACAGAATACAAGAGGACTCTACTCTGACCATCTAAGGAGAAAATTAATTAGTAATTGGGCATCTTCCTTGACACATCTAAAACTGTTCTGTGTTGCACGCCTGGCAATGAGCTAAAAGCACCAATAGCCTTGACACTGCATGACATTCTCTTCAATATTTTTGTGCATGCTTGATAAAAACAAGAACATTTTCCAAAGGCACAAGCACAATAATCCAGCAGAACATCACATAAGGGGGCTGAAGACAAAGAATTTGGGAGGCCACACATAACAGGAAAGCCCAGAGCTCTGAGAGAAGAGGCGTTTATGCTCAGCTCCTACAAATCCCATCCAAAAAGCCTACAGATAGTTCAGCTTATGAGGAAGAAAAGAAATGTAGGGGGAGACCGTACCACGAGCATTATCTCAGTGACTCTCACAGCAAGCTCTGACTGCTCTGAACACTCACGTGGGGTCTGCCTGACTTTTCTTCTGATGTATCACAGGAGATGGCAAGGAGAACCCACGGGCCACGCAGAAGACCATGCTGCCACTTCAGGACAAGGGGTGCAGTATTTGCTGTCTGCAACAGCAGGAGCAACTCAGAACCCACAGCTGCTTCCTGGATGTCTGAGTAATTTCAAAGCTTTCTCTTGAATCACATTTCTTGTAACAGTTTCACAGCTACTCCAAATCGCAGACACTTCAGCCAAGTCTTGAGAGTGCCATTCAAAAAAAATGAAACCTCTTTAATCTTTTCAGTAGGAAAATCAACTTAAGTGGATAACTACTCTCTGTCGTTTGAGCTGAAACTGGTAAATACTTGTATCATAAGAAAGCTTCAGAGCAAAGATACTAGCTAAAAAGAATAAAACCAAGAGCGTGAAATTCTCCAGCCTTGATGAGGAAAGTCTGCAACATTTAAAAGATTAAATAAGTATTTGATATATTATTTTTAGCTAAAGAAAAACAGCATTGTCCCCATTAGACATTTCAATTTACTTAAAATAATTGTGCCTCAGTAGTTTACAAAGGAGTGATTGCATACAATGTGACAATTGTATTACTTATTACCCTTGACATCACTTCAGTGAGGGTCACTCTAGTTAAATATTTCATTTGTTATAATGTCCATCTTCATCAAGCTATTTTTTAAGCAATCTGAAAATCTTAAAACATTTGTTTCTTTGTCTTGCAAAAAAGAGGGGCTGGTTCATTTGTTCCCTTTAATACCTAGCAAATTGCTGTAGCATTTCACAAAATGCTTAAAAGCGCATGTAAGAGAAATTCAAAGTAATTCATTGAAAACATCCTTTTCTCACTTTTTTAGTCCTTTCCGCTGTTAAACACTCTGCCTAACTAAGTCCAGTCTCTGTCAGAGAGGCAAAGATGCTTTATTAACAGTTTAATTAACCCAGTATTAATATTCTGGGTTTGAATGAACAAGACGAAGGATACTTGACATTTAAATGCTGCTTACAATTCCATTTATAAAGCAATTCTCTGATATCAAAGCATGCCTCCAGAGTTACACATGAAAAAAATTATAGCCTTCTTATATTCCCTCTATATGTCTTACACATCAGAGATACATCACGGTTTTCCTAAACCCACAATGAACCAAATTCTCTTTGTTGAATCATAACCACCAGTGTTAATGCCACTGACAAGTGCACAGCGCTAAGCTTTGGCATCTACAATTTACCTATAAATCTTCACAACAGAAGTCAGTTTATGTCCTGGTCGGACTATGGAAAGCTATAAATTATGACTTACTGCATGGAGCGCTGGGGAGTGAAGGAAATACTACAACAACCAATATCAACAATAGTAATATCTCTTTCTCAGCTGGACTAGCATGCATGACATTACTTAGGGGGTTAACGGTATTGGGATTAAGTGTATTTGCTCTTCTTGTGGTCCTGACTCATTTCTGCTTCATCCACCACAGAGGAGAGACTATGGTTTCCCAAGAAGAATTCTCCCTCCATATATAAAATGGGTAATGTCACATTTTCTGCCTCCTGATCTTTCTCCGTGAGAAGGCACGCAGAATCATAGCATGGTTAGAGTTGGAAGGGACCTTAAAGATCATCGAGTTCCAACCCCTCTTCCATGGGTCATGAGTTATGATAAATTTGTTTAAAGCCCGGCACCAAGCAAAGACGACATTTTCCTGTGCCTGGAACCTATTATCTCCTTCAACCCTTCTGGATATTTTTGGCTTCTGCTTTTTTATGATGAGACCTTAGATAGAAGGTATATGAAATTCCTGGAAATTCAAGAGAGAGTGAGTTCGGATAGGAGGAATTCTCCTCATTGGGTTAGACCAGTGGCAAGATTGCTGTTTGAATTTTGAGGATAATTTCAGCTTGCACAGGAAACCCAGTCCAGGCTGAGGCTTTCTCTAAACCAACACCATTTGCTTCCTGGAGTCAAAGATACCTTCTCTCCATTCTCGGTCTGATCTGCATTACTACTTACAGAAGCAGGGGAGGGGGGAAAAGCCCAGATGGTTCCCCACCCTGCACTGGTGAGGCCTCACCTCGAGTACTGTGTTCAGATCTGGGCCCCTCACCACAAGAAGGATATTGAGGTGCTGGAGCATGTCCAGAGGAGAGCCACCAAGCTGGTGAGGGGTCTGGAGAACAAGTCATATGAGGAGAGGCTGAGGGAACTGGGCATGTTGAGTTTGGAGAAGAGGAGGCTGAGGGGAGACCTCATTGCCCTCTACAACTCCCTGAAAGGAGGGTGGAGAGAGGTGGGGGTTGGCCTCTTCTCCCAAGGGAATCATGACAGGACCAGAGGAAATGGTCTGAAGTTGGGGCAGGGAAGGTTTAGATGAGATATTAGGAAGAATGACTTTCCTGAGAGGGTGGATCAGGCACTGGAACAGCCTGCCCAGGGAGGTAGTGGAGTCACCAGCCCTGGAGGGATTTAAGAAATGTGTAGATGTGGCACTTCAGGGCACGCTCTAGTGCCTGCGATTGTAGGGGTTTTTTTGTGTGTGTATGGTTGGACTCGGTGATGTCAGAGGTCCTTTCCAACCATGACGATTCTGTGATTCTGCGTGATTCTGTCTCCAGACCAGCAAGTATGTTTCCAGCTCAAAACGAAGAACTCCAAAGCAATGCAGCACCTTTCCACCAAGTTGCAACCAACAGTTTGCCTCTGTACCGGAGTCTGACATCAATTCCTACAAAACCTGAATTCTCATCAGCATTCCCATTACTTTTTCTGCAAACTGGGGAAAGTCTTAGAAAGTATTTTGAGACTTAAGGATAAAAATAATAATCTAAAAAATGCATTGCATTAGTATTAGTTAGTCAATATTAATATTAACAGCACTTATTATTAATAGCACTATGTATCTTCACACAGTAAATATTACTTCCTGCTTCTCACATCAGCATGAAATGAGCTCCAGCATGGAAATGTCATTGTGCAGATCTCAGCACAGGCAGACTGACCTCAGTTCTTGAGAATTAATGCACAGCTTTAAAGCAAGTCACCCCAGAAGCATATATTATTTTACGGGTTTCTCTGTAAAATAACCTCTCCCTCTTTGAGGCATGGTTTAAAGACAGAGCCCACAGGACATAAATCACAGCCGCTAAAAATACAAACCCCTTTAGGACATCACTCCTTAATGGCAGGAGAAATCTTCACAGGAAAAGACACCTGCCCCAGTGACAGAGAATAATCACCTTCTCAGAAGCACGTGGTGGATGCCTGCTGGAGTTAGCAAGTTCAGAGTGCCAAGTTTTTCCTTTGGAAGAGAAGATGAGTTACAAAATGCAAACCAAAAAACCCCGCGCAACTACTTTTCAAAAGGGTGAAGTGTATCATTAAAAAAAGGTGTAAGGGTGCACTAAGGTCCCACACACAACTCCCTGGGACAGGCCTCCCCATTCTTGCACCCCAGTTACCAATGCAATCAAACCAGTACCATTAGAATCAGCTGCCTAACAGCCACCCTCACATATTTGCTTTAATTCCCTAAGATACCAATAAGAGACGGATTCGGGCAGTTAGCTGTAAAGTAAGAGGACTTTCTACCAAGTTTCTTTTGATGATGCACCAGCTCATCAGGTTTTTGCAGCAATACTGATTGCAGTAATAATGATTTTGAACTAATGCCGATTTTCTTCCCCTTTCTACCAAAATAACAAGATTTCCCAGCTACCATGGGAAATGTTAAAATGTTGATAGACAGTTTCATCCCAAATTTGAATAAGTTGTCCAGTATTTATCCTATTTTTAAAAAAGGAGAACTTTATCAGGCTTCAAGCTTTTGATGAGCTTAAAACACATCGCTTCAAAGTTTTCTTTTCCTCATCCCATTCACATTCTACTGAACACTAGAACAATTTCAGAGTATAATCCATGTGCATCCACAGGGTACAGAAACATTCAGTGGGAAGAGCACAGTTTGAAAGAATCCACGCAGATTTTGTCAAAGCAACATTACCTTACCACAAAGTTATTTTACCACAAAACACCTGATATATTTTGCTGATAATCCCAAAACCAAGAAAAAGAGTGTTATCAGATGTTACTTTGAGAACGGGACAACACACAACTCAAACCAGACAGCAAATTTGGCACCAGCTTTCCCCTCCCCTCCAGAAAGACTTGGTTACAGAGGGCTTAGCTCTGTAGAGGCTACAGCATCTATTCACCTTTGAGTCACAGCCCACCAACCCTCCAGCAGAAAGGTGCTGCTGAGATCTAAATACCTGAGCAAAATGCAGGGGGTTTGGGCTAAAAGCAGGGTTTTTCCTCTGATCTAAACGCACTGATGCAGCCTTTCTGCTGTCTACTCACTTTGTCTTCATCACACTCCTAGAACAAGCGCTCTCAGCTGGTGGGTGCCACCAGAACTCCGTTAACTTCCCAGGGACACAGCCAGCTGTGAGGATTTGGTCCATGATGCCAGTTCAGAATTAAACTTCTTCTGAGGCTCTAGGAGAAGGTACTGATACTTTATGCCCATGTGCCAAGGTCGACCTGCTGAAGCTTATGAAGCATTTCATAGCTTTTAAGCTTTCCCTCCCCCTTTATTGATAGGCCTTAAATTCCAAAGTAATGATCCAATTTGTGAAGAAAAAAAAAAATACCTGCATCACTCAGGAAAAAAAAAAATATAATCTCAGTTTGATATGAAGCCAGTTTATCCATGAGTAAAGCTGGCCCATTGCAGAAGCTCATAATAAATGAAGCCTAACAGCTCTGATGATGAAAGACATAAAGCTGAAAGGGAATCTATTCGTAACACCCAGCTTGGACTACGAAATGACATTCCTTTCCCTACCAATTTTCCCACCTATTTGGCAAATGCTGCCCTTGCTGCATTATCCTATATTCATAGGCACAGCAAAATTGGTCCTGTCATGTGGTTTTGGTGGTTTTGTCTGGTGTTTTCCTGTTTCTGCATTTTTGCAATTAAATTGCTTGATATCAGAAGTCATTGCCACACAAAATGCAGCAGAGATAACAAAGTTAGCCTACAACTGCAAAAGGCAAAATAAATAAAAAATAAAAAAAGAATGCTGTATTTTGATTTCACAGCTGGAAGTGAAAGAGATATTGAGAAAGCTTAGGGAAACATAAATAAAGATACAAACAGTCATGTGAAAATCTGTGTCTCAGAGGAAATACCCTGAAGACATTATTAAAATATACTGGATAATAGGCAACCATCAGGTTTTACCCATGAGCAGCACTAATCCTGGCATATCTCCTGCCTTCAGCCATCTCGGAGGACATTCCTCCTGCATACAGAGCCAGTTCCTACACAAAACTTCCTTTGGAAATGTTAGCCAGGTCCCAAAAGCAGTGAAATTATCTTGTCAGCAGGGCTCCCCCACTTGGGTGCAATATCACGCTGACAAAGTACTCGTGCTCCAGAATCCCACTCTTGTCTGATTGCCATCATTTCAGAAATCTCCGCAATATGCTCCTGGAAGGGGCTAGACATAAAGCAAATGGAACCCAGCCTCGGATGGGGAATTGGTCCCAGAAAGCACCCATGCTAGACATTGTACAATCCTCAACCAGATGCTTCTCAAAAATGTTATCCTATTGGCACAATCCACCTAATTTCCAAGTCTCATTTAGAATCCCACGGTTCTTACATAGTCTATAGAACAAGGCAGATGCCTTTCTGATTTGTCAGGGACTTTATTTGCCTTGTGGAAGCTTCCCTGCTGACTGCTGAACACTCATATGTATCCAAAAGTAGACCTTGTCCCCATTTATACTGACTAAGGAGGGAATGAAGGCCTCGCATGAGAAATAATTTCTTATGTATGTCTTCCTTTCCTGCCAACACCCCAGCTAAACCAGCCCCATTTTCCTTTGGACCAGGCAATGAAGATAATTGAAGCTTTCAACCTAACCTTGACCTCACCGTCCCAAAATGGCTAATATTGAAGCTGGCCACAAATTATCTCCCGCCATGTCTTTTCCACCCTTTCCAAGTAGGTCTTAATTTCTCCCCTCCTCCTCATAAAAACCCCACCAATATTTTTAGCAACTTCCCCCTGTGTCTTCAAAACTAGTTTAAAGGCCTCTTTCATTTTTGTTCTTGCTTCACACGGCGTGAGGGAAGAGCTCTCAAATATTCACGTTCCCAGAAGACTTGCTGCGCTGCGTTTATTCACTCACCATGTTTTGAACATGCAAAGAGGAAACAAAAAGGAGGGAGAAAAGACGGGAGGTGGCTGTGGGGGCAAGTGAACCTGCTACATCTAGGAACAGAGAGTAAGTGTACCAGAGACCAGGAAAGCCCTCGGGCTGGCTCTCTTCTCAGATACACACATTCAACAAACAGTGAAATACATAGGCATGGAAAAACCATCAGGAATTCACAAGTCAGGATTCTCCTGCACTTTTACATCTTTATTATTACCTGACTAGATGGGCTGTCTCCGAGGAAGAGGCTCCAAAGGCACCCACGTTGAGATTAAAGACAAAAGCCTACTTTGATTACAATGGTACAGTCCTAGACCCGGCAGTAACACAAGTGGAAATCAGAAGAAGTGTAGGAGCACCCCACACAGGCTCAGGGCTGAAGACAATCTGCCTGATCTTTCTACAGCAGCTCCCTCACAACATAAAACATGACAACATCCTCACTGGAAATTACAGAGCCCAATATCCCTGCTACAGATAACAGAGCACAGATAGCAGTGTATCTTATAGACGCTTTGCCATCCACTGAAATAGATACAGCATTTTATAGCACTTAGGATTACCCCTTGAGACCTGACTGCCGCTCTAAAGCCCAAAGCCTCATCATTCCCTAAAAGCTGTACGTGGCCTACAGTAGAAAGGGACCAAAGAAGAGTGTTTTTAGCCATTCCTTGCTCCCATGCTCCCTCCTCAAATTAAAAGGCTGTGGCAAACAAGGAATACAAACAAATTCCCCATGTTCAGTGGCACACACCACATTTCTGCCCATTATTAGATGTGACAAACACAAGAGGGGGCAGAGCAAAGGGCAGGACACTTAGCGATCTTGTCATACAAAACTTCTCAAACATGCTCAGTGCAGTGTGGGATTACTCAAGGCTTCCCATGCGGTGGGTCAGGAACACCGGACGTGCAGCAAAACAGCTTCCCAGGAAACCTAGAGAGAGAAACAGGGAAAAACAGCCCCGTGCACACCCTTATATGCACCCAACATCAGTGGGTCTTTCAGGAATGGTTCACCACTTCGGTCTTCTCCTTAACTATCACCTTGTTACATTCAAACCATGCCACTGGGAAAGATTTTTGTCAGGTGCAGCCAGAGATCAGGCTAACGCCAAGAATTTGGGGACAGAAAAAACTCCAGTTCTCTTGATCTTTTCCATCACTTGTTCAAGACAAGGAAATGCTGCCGGCACATCCCATTAACATCCTGCTCCCCAGTGCAAGCTGCAAGATGGTTTGTGCTGGGGGGGGTCTTTAGCCTTCAATAAGCCAAAAGCACAGTCTGACAAAACGTATTCCCCCAAGTCCTATATTGCCTGCAGCATCTACCTCTACCAAACTGCCTTCCCTGTAAACACCACCCTGGGCCTGATAAGTGTATGGAAACGAAGGCTGTGCCATTCAAAGGAGAGGGGAAGACTTTTGCCTATCCCAAGCACGAACAGTTTCTCCTTTCCTCCTTCTCCAGGAGTGCCAGGTACCTGTCTCACACTGTGCTGATGGTACATTGTTTATTTTTTCAAGCATCTTCACAGAGCAGCTTTCCCATGCGGCAGCTCCCTTCTCACGCAGACAGAAGGCTGCACTGCTGCTGCCTTTTTTGATCTCCAGACAGAGGTGAGGGGGCTAGAGGAGAGGGATGCAGTGGGAATTCCCACCCCAATGCTATTGGTTTGCCTTTCAAGATGCTCAGCAGCACTGCACATGGCAATCCTGTGCAGCAGAGGCTTTCTTTAAGATGATATCCGTGCTTTCCTCTGTGACCTTTATTCCCACTGTTTGTGTTCCTCCGTGGTTGACTCCAGCCGTAAGGGATACCAGAGCATCCCCACCCCCATGGCTCCTTTGTACTGGCTCACAGGAGATCTGCATCTCCATCCCCTCAACTGTTTCTCCTGCTAGCAGATGCTAAGCACAGAGGGAGGAGTGAAAAACCCTGGCACAATAATGTTGGTGTGAGCAACTGCCCTCTCCTATGCGGTTCCTGCAACTTACTTAACCTCAGCCAAAGCACACCAGGGAGGAAGGAGGTTGGAGGACAACATAGCTTTCCCCATGAGCATTCTCCTTTTGGTCCCTTGCTGGCACCTCTTTCTTCCCACCTCCCAGCAGAGATCCAAGTTATGCCTTTTCCACCAGTTCCATCCAGGTGGCAGAGCCCCAAAAAAACCCAGACGGGATATTTAAAATGGCTTTCTTTTAGAGAAAAAGAAGCAGCAGTGGCTGTCAAAAGAAAATCTACTCACATTTTTCAAAGGGATCAGGGGAAAGCAAAGGCAATCCAGTCAACAACTGGAAAAGTCAGGGTTAGGAGAGGAGAATCGCCTAACCAGCATGCTTTACATGCTCCTAGAGAAGTCAGCCCATTACATTTCAACTTGCATTTCCTCCATCTCATAGGAAAGGGCCGATGACTGCTGAAAAGCCCACCTTAGACTTAGTCCATTTTTGTTTTGGTATTGTGCTTCGAGATCAGAGGATGAGAAAATCATTGGTAAAATTGTGAGACAGAATTGGACCTGAGGTCTTCCAGCTGCTTTCTAGAAGCAACACCAGGGGTAGTCTATGTGGAAGAAGAGTTAAAAGGAGGTTTAGACTTAGAGTGGACAGGACGGAACTGGAAGGGAAGATGGGTGTAGGCTCCTTATCTTCTGAAGACATTTTGACAAAGTCTTGCTGCAGTTAATGCCTATTGATTCACTTGCTAATGCTGCACAAAGGAAAAGGATTAAGTCCGTCTGAGTTGCTTTACACCTGATCCAAGCCCCTGCCCCAGCCACCGCCTTCTGCTATCCCATCAAATACTTCTACGTGTTGCTTCTGTTTGTACAAACCAAGTTAATTACACTTCCTTGTCCATAAATCCTTCTCAAAGTCTCAAAAATCAAGAGAGCATTTCAAAGCTACCAAAACAACCTAATTAAACTAGGGGGTTTTGACTGTGGTAAAATATTATCTAATATAGGGAAAAAAGGTACAATTTTTGTAGAAGAATTGAAGCCAAACCAATAGAGTTAGAATGAAGGTCCCCAATTTCATTCAAAATTATTTCAAAATTTGTCAATCAAGAGTTTTCACATCACCACAAACCTTTTGACCATGAGTGAACTACAACACTGACTGAGACTAGTACCAGTGTACAAACCGGTTTTCCTCTCATGGCTTCAAGTGCTCAAAATGTGTATTTCTTCCCCCTGAATTTTCAAATCCTTGATATTTTCTTTGCATATATTTCTAGAAAATTCACTGCTAGTTCAGCATTTCATATTAAATTGTCATTGTGGTCATCTTTAGCAACTTTACCTTATGGAAATTGGTCAAACCACAGAAAGTCACACCTACAGTGATGCTGTATATAGATACCCAAGCAGACAGTAGCTCACAGCAGGTAACGTGTGGGAGGAAGTGGCTAGAGATGTTCACAGCCTTTATTCCCACTTTTAGAAACCAAGCAGGGATCTAAATAGATCCAACAAATGCAGCTGAAGATCTATGTGGCTTTACACGGGAATTTTGTGGCAGTCAGAGCTTCAGAGCAGCATTTCAAGTGGAAAGCAAAAGTAATTATGATAGTTTGTTACTAGTTTACAAACAGCCCATTTCCCCAAAAAAATATTAAGTGTATCCTGAAAATTTCTGTGCTGTGTCCACTGCAGCCACAAGGGGAATAAAAAAACCCTAAAAACCTAGCAATAACATGGGCAGATTACATGTAAAAGCTCAGAGAAAATCACGTTACCAAACACCATATTAAAACCTATCAAAATCAGCCTCTGACTGAACTCAAAAATAAGGAAAAAAAAAAGAGAAAGATTAATTCAGCCACATTTTATATCCAAGCGATCCAAAAAGGGTGGTGCATAAAAAGGCCTCATCGTACCAGCAGCACTACACGCTGTCGCAGTTTCATCCCAAGTCTTGGAATGGCCGGTACTTTTCAGGAAGCCTCAGAACCTGCAGGCACATGACCCACCCAAATCTAGGTTCTGTATAAAAAAAGAACACGTGCCATAAAAACAAGTTTCTAATTCTCAGTTGCAAAGAAAACCTTGAAATTTTCAACACAGACAGACCTAAAAGCTCATAAACATGACAACACATCCAACATTTTTTTAAAAAAGAAAAAAAATGCCCATCCTTGTGAACTTTTAGAGGTATAACTCACAAATTTTGAGCATGTAAGGCTGGAAAAGATGTACAAATTCCTTGTAAAGATGCACAGCAATTAGATCTTAAAATTCACAAGTCACAGATACCACCTGAGCTCCAACAACCAGACAATGCCTGCATTTCCACATGCTTCTTTCCACAATTCATTCCCACTTCTGTCAAGCGCTTCTTGTTTGATGGTGTAGCCCCTTATCTCTGGTTGATACCTCCCCAGCAGGGTATGGCAGTTCTCCAGAACACAGCCCTTTTCCTGCAGAGGGAAAGGAGTTGGCCATCCATGTAAAAAGACAGGAATTTACCAGGGAGCAAGGCTGGGAAAATCCACTTCAAGTCAGCATTACCATATTCTGACTACTTCAAAACGCAGCCACCTCTGGGAGGGACCTACAGATTCCTCCTCACACCAAGTTGGACAAAGAAAATGCACAGCTGATAAATGCTTGTTTTACACATGTTATGATGAATCTGCAACATTGTCTTCTGCTCCCCAACATGTCCATAGCCTGTATCTTAAGTTTTCAAACAAAATCCCTTTTGTGCTTTTCCCCTGCTGCCCCTCCTGCTAGGAAGAACTCCCAACAACCAGCTACAAAGTGACTTCATTGTTTGCCTTCAAACCAGCCTTTAAAGCCTCTTGAACCCTCGTGCAAACAAACAGCTTGTCATCACTTAAATAGCTGTTTTCCTGAGAGAGGTCCACACACCAATGTTCTCATCAACTCCTCACACCCCCCCATCTGACTATTTCTTTTACCTCTTGTCTTGAGCTCACTTTTGAAGTGGTCTGAGGATTGGACCGTTTTGTTTCGATGCATTCCCTGACATCCTGGACCATGACTAAGACTCGTTGGCCTCACAAAGCGAGAAACGAGTTCTAAGAAAATGCACCCATTAAGAGTGATCTATGAACGTCTGTAGACTCTCTGCATGTGTTATTAATAAAAACTGGGAAACTCTTTTGGTTTGCTCTTATTTTCACAGACACATGGTAGCTCCCCAACTGATATATAACATGACTTGGGACACATCACCATGACCTTTTCAAAACAAACAGAAAAGAATCAATGTGGAGTCACAAAATTAAACCATTTGGGCATCTGATGGGCCAAGTGCTATCCGCAAGTGAACTACCTCTGAAACAGCTGGGCTTCCATACCGGTTTGTCTGCAGGACTAGGACACGGCTGCAAAAAACTCTGTGTTTTATTTTGTCACCTACCGTGGAAAATTTTGCTTGCAGGGACTTGGGTCACTATTTTCCTACCCACTCCTGAGACCTATTCCCACCTTTTATTTGATTCACCCGTGGTCTCAGAGGACTCTCAACTCCTCAGTGGAGCAGTTCATCTACCTGTGAAGCAGGGACAACACCTCGCTCACGGCTGTCAGGGAAGTAAGTTCACCCCATTTGGGATATATTATTTGATGACTAAACAACAGGAGGGAAAAAAAAAACCCTGCCATTGACCCTCTCCTTGGGTCTTTTTTTTTTTTTTTTTTTTGTGTTGTTTCCATCTTATCTAACAAAGTAACATATTTAGCCGCATTCAGGGAGTGACACACTGGATATTTGAAACAAGTCCTCAATGGTGTGTCCCTGATGGCCAGTTAGTAGCCCTGGCTACCTATACAACAGAACAGCCCTCCCTGTTCCCAGCAGGTTCTCTGCCAGCTCTGCCACCAACACGCTGGGTGGCTGGGACAAATACCTTCGCTTCTCTGTGCCAGCAGTTCCATTTCTATCTTCTTCAGTCCTAAGCTATTTGGGACAGGACTTACCTCTCTCTCTTTTTAACTGGAGGCAGGAAGATGATCTCAAAGTACTTAAGGGTCATTAGACACTCTTGTGGTATATAGAAATAATAATGAACAGTTTAAAATACGTTCTATTCCTTCAGCTCAGAAAAAAAATATATGATAATGAAAAAAATTATGGCAAAGTAAAAAAATACCATCATCAAAATAAACCATGAAGATCCCACAGGGAGAGAAGCGTGCATTTGGATATATCATCTCTCCCCAAAAGTCGGGGCTACCAGCGAATAAAGTTGACATGCAAATTCACACACTTGCCCTTCTTTTAAAAAGAACCCATTTCTCGGAGGTATCGTAACAGTTTGTGATCTTGCAGTTGCTATGGCAGCTGCTTGTGTGTTGAACAACAAAGTACTGTGTGTAGTTAGATAAATCTGCTTAAGTTATATCTGTCCCAAGTTCCCAATGCTACACTAAGATATTATGCACCCTTAAAAAAAAAAGGAATGTAAATTGAAGAAACATGTTTCAACATTGAACAATAGTATATAGAAAATATCTTCTCCATAAACATTGCCTTTCATGGTATTGTCATCATGTACCTTTGCTGACTTTCTCGTGTCAGATTCCTACAACACAATTGCCAAATACATGTAATTTATTCAAATAAACTAAAAGTAATATTAGGATGACGTCTCAGTGCAATAAAAACAATTGCATGAACTCTGTGCATGTTTTAATTTTAAAGTCTGGTAACACAATAGGCTTTCTCTCACACATTTGGCATGCATTTGCTACCAAAAAAATGATGTTTTAATAATAAAATAAAATGCCCTGAGATGTACCGCTTTATCTTTCTATGTCTTTCATCTCCTGCCTCCGAGAGCCACAGCATTCCAGGGAAAGCAGACTTCTATTATCGTACCCCAACCACACAGCAAACGCACACTGCCCTCCACTGAAAATGATCTCACCACCACCCAGGCCTTCCACTCCCTTCTCCATCCCACTGCTTTCCATAAAGGACTTCCTGCAGGAACGCGGCTGATTTGCAGCTCATTTGCATACTATGGGGAGAAGCCGTAGCACACTTCACAAGTGCTTCATTTGCTCCAGTTGCTCGCTTTATCTCAGCAGGGATAACCAGCACATGAGCCAAGAGTTTTTTCCAGATGAGAGGTATCTGCCAGCAACCAGCTGACATTTTTTCATTTTCAAAAATTACCTGTTTTTTTGCAGTAATACCTAAGCACAGATCTGTTCTGAGAAGATAGCAGAAGAAAACCATTTCACAAAGGTGAAACAATAGATTCAGAGATTATTGAGGAGTGAGGCCTGGATACTGGAACAAGAATCATCATCTCCGTGAGACTACTGAGGTTTAAATGCTCAGTTCATTAAAGCAGAGAAAGCCAAACCATCATTTTTTATTTCCTCACCCAATTCCTTCTAGATTTTGTAGGCAAGAGAAGCCACATCATCCACAACTAGGGTTTCTGTTAGTCTAAAATCATCTGCACCAATAAAACCTGGAAGTCACAGGCAGTGAGTGACACTGCAGACATGAAGAAGGGGGACTCAATCATCACAAAGGGTGGTGGCACCCCGTCACTTCTAGTCATGGGCTCCACATCCCACTGGTGAGGGCAGAGCTTCGGCCGCCTGTTCCTGAAGGAAGGAAGAAACAAGCAGCCACTTGGTACAAACGCAAGTGCTCACAAACACGCACGTGCACAAAAGCAAACATTCTGTAACTCTCAGACCAAAATTAAATGGCGGAAGAGCAGCCAAACCCTTTGGGAGTCAAAGTCTTGCCCTTAACAGTACGGTATTATTTTGAGTACCAAAGAAGAATACCGGTATGATTTTGAAGACATCCGTTCCCTACTTAGTGCAGTGTCCCCAGAGAGCTGAGAGCAGCTGAAATCTGTGAAGTCTAAAACCAGCAAAGTCACCTCTGCCCTCCCAAAGGTGCGGGGTCTCTGGCCCATCCCAACAGCGAGCACTGCAGCGCTCCCTCTAACGCGCATGACGGCGAGGAGCTTCACCTTTTACTGCTCTTCCATTGACACCACAAAACGAGATGAAAGAGTTGGGTTTATTTTTACATTTTTATGACTTTTCCCACCCCTTTGCTACTGCGCTGGCGGTATTTCCCACCCCCACAACTGACCGACCCCATAGGAATGCCTATGCCCAGGAGGGCAGAGTTACGGTTGCTACGGCAACGCTGCCTCCAAATTTCCTGCCCTCCATGCATGTAACATATTAACCTTATCTTTTAATTGCTAGATACGTTTCAGGGTGGCACATGGGCAATTATTTTTAAGTAGATTTGCAGAGGAGAAAGAGTCATTTTGACAGGCAGCATTCACGCACATTAGGGCTATTCTCTTCATTAACCCACCACTTGACCTACAGCACAGAGGAAGCATCTTCCTCCCTCCACCAGCCAAAATCCTCCTGGAAAGTCCCTGCTGAAGCCTTCTGCTTCCCTTCTGCCTCACACTCCACCCCAAAGTGGTGACCGTTCCATTCACCCCTTACTTTTGGGTCAGTGGGAGGTTCTGTGCATAGATGGGGTGGGCTCACACCATCTCCCACTCAAGTCCAGCCAGAAGAAGCATCTTACAGGATCAGATCCTACAAGGAACAAGTCCCACAGCACATAGGACCTGCCCTGCTTAGCCCAAAGGTGTTCCCTTAATAATGTGTTAAGCAAAGAGCTCTCACAACAGTCCCTGGGAGGCTGGCAAAGTCCCAAACTCCGCTTCCTACACAAGGATGCCAAGGAAGTGAGGCTGGGACCTGCCCCTTCAGTTACCCATAAAGCAGCCTAAAATCAGCCTCAGGAGCGACTGCCTTCCAAGGTGGGACTGGTGGAAGGACATGGTCCTGTTGGAACGGGTCCAGAGGAGGACACAGAGATTCTCCTAGGACTGGAGCACCTCTCCTATGAAGACAGGCTGCAAGAGTTGGGGAGGTTCAGCCTGAAGAAGAGAAGGCTCTGGGGAGATCTTGGAGCCCCTTCCAGTCCCTCAAGGAGCTTCAGAAAAGCTGGGGAGGGACTCTTGATGAAGGAGGGGAGCCACCGGATGAGGGGAAATGGTTTTAAACTGAAAGAGGGGAGATTTAGATTAGATATTAGGAAGAAATTCTTCGCTGTGAGGGTGGTGAGAGCCTGGCCCAGCTTACCCAAAGAAGCTGTGGCTGTCCCATCCCTGGAGATGTTCAAGGCCAGGTTGGACAGGGTTTTGAGCAACCTGGTCTGGTGGGAGGTGTCCCGTGGCAGGGACACCTGGAACTGGATGATCTTAAAGGTCCCTTCCAAGCCAAACCATTCTATGATTCTATGACTATTACTCACAGGGCTGGGAGGTGGTGGTGGGCTGGCTGTGTCACAGCCCACCACATCACAGGTGGTATGAAGGAGAGCCTGGCACCTCATCTCCTACCACCAAACCCGCTGCTTACAGCTCCCATCCGAAACAGCTACGAGAGAAAACAAACCGCACACCTTCTGTTGATCCCAAACCTCCCAAAGCACGTGACTCGTCCAAAAACTTCTTGTTTTCCACATGCCTCCTCTCTACAAAACTGCGGAGATTAAAAGCCTACTTTGACCCCTGGGGAGTGCTGTACAGAACTCCTTGGGCTCGTGGACTGTTAAAGCTGGAAATTGATTTTGTTGCTTCTGTAATTTTCTTGACCATTTGCAGGAGTGAGACCCAACCACTTATCTCTTTCTTTTTTTTTCCTCGTCCACTTATTATGAGTACATGAGGGAAGGAGAGAAGTGGGAGGAATCTATTTTATTTGCTGACCACTTTAACTTGTTTATTCTAGAAAATAGCATCCAAACACATTTTCCAAGAAAACAGCATGACACTAACTACCAGCAGCAGCAGGTGTGGAGAGCTCTTTGCTCAGGAACTTTCCACGGGCTGGCAGAAAGGCTAACTTTTGCCAGTAAAGGTAGCTGAATCAATATAAAAATAAGAATATTTGAGCTTATCCGCTCTTACTGTGACCAGAAACTCCTCACCAAACCACATACAGTACTCCATACAATATACTTCCATCCATATAATATACTTCCACCCTCCCACCAGAATTTGGGGATTTTCAATGTATTGCTGCATACTATTGTTGTATACGTAAGAAATCAATTTGTTCTACAAAAACTACCAGTAGAGAAGTGGAATTCACTTCTACCTTCCCATTAGTGTCTATGACCAAGACTGTGTTTTCTCTGTGAATAATAAACCTCTCAGCTGTGTTGAAGGTAGGCAGGTCACAGCAGCTTTGAAAGTCCCAGAGACAAAGGTGACTCTCAGTAGCTTTCTCTGGACACTGCCAATTTTATTCCCAAGGAAACAAAGGACCAAATGGCAGATGATAAAATTTGCAAGCTGGTTAAGTTTGGCTGCCCCTGTTCCTATTGCATGCCCCCCATCACAGTAGATCTTCTTTCTTACTTCTAGATGTTCTGGACAATAAATATTTACAGGAAGGTCATGAGGGCATAGCAAATCCTGTCAGAAGGGTTATACATCATCCCTCAGCCAGCAGCACCCCACAGAGGGATGGCTCTAGTAGTACATGGGGGGTGTGAGATATGAGCAGGCCAGGGCAAATTCCCAATTCTCAGCTCTGTTAACTCACGCCTACTGTACAGATCATCTTAGATACCAGCACAAGGGCAAGGAAACTGTGTGCCCACCCCACCTTTTCTGAAATTGTGCTCAAAGGGCACAAGACAGAAGTAGCTGGAATTGAACCCACCTTGAGAGAAATACCCAAACTCACCAGGCGGGAAACTAACTGTTGCAGCTGACAAACTCCAACCTCACCTCAGCCCCCTACAAACAGCTCACAGGCCAAACAGGGCAGGGGTATTTAACATGGAGCTGAACGGATGCGGTAGGAATGCTGGAGAGGAGCAAAGCAAATGCAACAACTCGCCTTAAAACCAAAAGCTTTCATCATTTGCACCGCCGTTCAGAAGCTGAAATTGCTCAGCAACCATGAAAGTGGAGCGGGAGAAGCTGCCCCAGCCAGGCCTCGGCTCCTTCCACAGCCTGCTCTCCAGGCACTGTGGGCTATAAAGCAAACAGCAAGAAATGCAGCGTTATCCTTTCAGGTTCCGTTTGCATCAGGTATGGTTTGGGTAAACAAGCAGAACTTGGATAGGCTGATAGCCTGGCATCGCTCGTTTCATAAAAAGCTGAGCCTGAACGTGCAAACAAAGCATAAGGAATATACATTCCCGCATATGCTATGCCAGAGCTTTCCTATGAAGAATTAGCAGTAGAAAAGGACCACTGTGCCACTGCCTGCTTGGTTTATCCCCTCCTCTCTCTTCTGTCACCACATCCTTTCACCTCCCCACCCCTCATAAAACCTCTAGCTGCCTCCTAAGCTCATTTATACACCTTGCCCTCACATGGCAGCCTCTCTGTTTACTGCACTCAGAAGCAAACAGCTCTGCTGCTTCTTGCGTTAAACGTAGCTTGTGGTGGGCACTTCACCTCCTTGGCGGTGCACTTCCACCGACCCCAGCTCAGGAAGTCACTTGAGCATGACCAAGTGGAACCAGCTCACACCCCAGAAGGGAACACAGGAGGGAGGGAAGGAAAGCGCTGAGATTTCCATAGGGCACTGCACTTCTGTGGGTCACTGCTGAGGCAGACACTCTCCAGCAGAGCTCCCGGCAGGACTGAGGCCCTCCCTTCCACAAATCTTCACGGTCAAAATGCTCCAAACCCTTTGTTTCAAGTCCCTCTCACTCTTTGAGCTGTGCAGAGACATGATCGTATTCCTCTTTCTCCACCACCCTCCTTGCGCATCAAAGTTATGAGATGTCTTCCCTTCTACCATGAACTGGCTCCGAAGGATGTCCTACCTGAAACCCACACAGCCCAGGAGGAGAACCCTTTGGAGTTAGCCATACTGTTCCCAGAAAAAAAAACTACTTAGGACGCTGAACACAGCTCTGCCTCCTTGTAGGGACGGCAGCAGAGTTGTGATGTGTGCTCTTTCCTCTGCAGATATACCCCATTAACCTGTTTGTCTGTTTTACAGCAGCCATACAAATAGCCTGATCACCACAAGGATTTTTCTGTAATAACCTCTAAATCCTCTCCCACCTGCCTCCTGCTAAAGCACTCCCTTATCCATGCAGAGACACACACTCGCTCTTCTCCACTCTTCCTGCTGCAGTCATTTGGACAAACAGCCCTCAGCTACCTGCAAAATTAGAGAAACAGGCATTCAAACCTCTTTTTAATAATGAAATATAAATTCCTCCACAACCCTACATATTTGAATGACAGTCTGCATGTTACCCACTTCTTTCTCAGCCAGCCACTGCCTCCTCATCTGTAAAATGGGGCAATCGCACTTCTTGCATCTGAGTGACAGTGTTTGCAAACATCAAGAAACGACTCTACAGAAGCCAAAAGGGAGTACTCTATTTGCATGCAAATTCATGTAAAAAATTAATCCTCACGTGGTTCCAGAAACATGATGCATACAAATACACTACTGCAAGCCTAAGAAATTTAGCTTAAGAAATGCAGCCAACTGTTTTCTATACTGACTGGGGGCGGGGGCAAGGATCTGACAATGCGCCTTCCTTTCTTTAACTGATAACTCCTCATTCTAAATCTAATATTTATCCTTAATTTTCCATTGCAGTTTCGACTGCAAGAGAGCAGGGGACAAACAGGAATAGCAAAGACAATCCATTTATTTCACCCTTTCTTCATTCCTTGGGTCAGCTACTCCCTCTCTGAATCAGCGCTAGACCTGCTTGAATAGCTGAGAATGAACCTTCCACAAAGTGTGGATTTACTTTTACTAAATCCTCTAAGTATTAAAGCTCTTCACACCATTTGGTCTTGAAGCGATGCAAGAGCGAGGTGTGGACACCAGTGACAATAAAGAACCATCTGGCAAAGTGAACTCCAGGCAAACAATGACAAGCACAAGTGAAAAGAATTGCAATGATTTCCACAAACATGTGAAATACTATAAACTGTGTGACTTAGCAGCTTCCTCCTCCTAGCAAGTAAATAAACATGTCTGCAGTAGGCTGTTTGCTTCTGTCTTTTATATGAGCTGAGAATACACTGGGGCTACCCCATTTGCATTTTGCCTTTAAAAAAAAAAAAAAAAATCCATGCAGATCGGTGAGTAAAGGGGGGGGAAAAAGGCAAGAAAGAAAGAAAAAAAAAATAAGAACTAACCAGACTTCACTTTTTCTTGGTTCTTTACTGTCAGGGTGATGTACTGGAAGTCTTTATTTCTTTCAGCTTGGGCCCCTCAGTAGTTCATTCTCCTTCCAGCCTGTTCTCATGCCTTTCTTATCACCTGCTGAGGCCTTGATCATGGACAGAGCAGACAAGCAGCAGGGGACAATTAGAGAGGAGTTCAGACTTTGATCATTTGACCATATGTGAATACAACAGCTGACCACATGTTTTAAAAGACAACTAACTTAAAAGTATTAAAAAAATCACAAAGCAGGCATAGATACTTAAATTTACATTTTAATTATCTGGCACAATGGTGCATTCAACTTCGCAGAATATTGAATTTTTCTCCTAAATGTACACATCTCCAAAAGGAAAAGCAGCACTTTTCTGCTTCTCCAGAGCCTAAATAAGCACACTCTCACTAAAATAAATATTTGGATGATTTAAAAAATAAACAAACATATCTATCTAGTAACCTGCAGTTCCTACTGACAGATAAATTCACAAATAATTTCTGCTCTGTAGACAGCCCAATTTAAAGGAAATAACCCACTATCACTTTACATTTAAAAACACCACGTATTTAATAGTCCACAGACACAGCACCCTGCAGTACTTAGGTAAGTGCATATTACTTTTGTTCAGAACCTCTCTGTTAGCCTTTAAAACTTAATACAACAGGATTTAAATGCTCAGCTATTGTAGGGACTCAGTTCTGACTGCTCCCCCGCCTGCTTTTTCTTTAAAAAAGAATTAAAAAAAAAAAGAAGAAAAAAAAATCTTCATTTGCAGAACAGTGTTACTTTTGTTAAATCTTTTAAGTTACCAAAGCAAATGGGTCCAGTTGGAGCAGTTTGACTGCAATTGCCTGACCTCAAGTAGTTGGGAAAAAAAAAAAAATCATTGTTGGAAAATTTTGTATACAATAGAAGCTTTATCATCATTTGTGGAGATACACCATCCACTTATCTTCTGCACCTACCAGGTAATTAACATATTCATGAAATGGCTATTTACTCTCAAATAGGAGAATAATAGAAAAATAACACTTAATTGTTTTGACAGCAGTTTGCTTAGGAGTTATCTGAGGCAACAAATGTTTCTTTTGTAGTTGCAGGAAGGCAGAAGCTCCTTTCTGTAAACACTTCTGACTTCAGCTTTCCTTTCTCTCTGGATTTTGGACACCACCAAGGAAAAACTGTGGAATCGGTGAAAGGAGAAGGCGGAGGATTTAAAAATTAAATCACATTTAGTTTTGTTTGGATAATAACTGTTGGCATATTTTTCTTACAATGCAAACCGCGGAGTATGACAACATTTTGGAGAAGGAGACATGTTTTGCAAAGCACAAGCAGAACTACACCACACGCTAACCAAGTGAAACAATGATCCTTAATGGTGCATGAAGGGCGTGTACATAATTTTTTAAGAAGCTCAGGCTATTACGACACAGAGTCTTTCAAAGGCTATTTTTTATGTTTCTCTCACTGGACTACAAAATGTCTCCTTCCTGGCCCAAGCCTGCTCCTAACGAGGAGAGCGGGGTGAGTGCTGACAGCGGGGCAGTGCTTTGCCTCGCTGCTGCCTCAGGTCCCGTCCCGCCTGCAGGATCGGAGCCTCGGGCACGATGGCCACGTGCTGGCTTTGTCACTGCTCCTCCTGCTCAGCCACGCTCGGGCCAACTGCAAAACACCACCGGCTTCTCCACTTCTGCTCCACGCACCATCGCACCCAGCCGATGCCTCCAGGAGGCCTCAAAAGCGGCCAAGGCCACTCCAGCAAACGTCCATCTCTCACATGTCACCTTACAACCCCGCCAGCCCCATGGGCCACCTTGGACCCACAGCAATCCAACCACGCAGGATGGGAACGTGATGGTCATTTTAACAAGACATAGCATCTCCTTGCTGGGATTCAGAGCTGGAGGAGAAGGAACACAGCATGCAGCTGGATGAGGGGAGCACGCTCAGAGAATCAGAAAGGAAACCTCTCCAAGCCTGGCAGCTTATCAAAAGGAAAAAATAATCAGTGCGATGTTTGTCTGCAGCCCACCAAGCCTCTCGCACTCACAATATTAGAAGATATTAAAGCTAATCAAATATGAATTATCAGCAAATTTGCCACTTGCTTTTCAGATTGAGGCCGGGAGGTGAGTGGCAGAGGGTCTCTGGGCTTTCCCGGGTTACCCTGGAAGGAATTGGGGGGTGTTTTTAAAACAAAAGTTCATCTCCTCAGCACCATACAATGGCTCCAGCACTCAAAAGCAATTGTTCCCACTAAGAATCTTCCTGCACCTAAGGGCTCTCCGCAATAAAATATGAATGCAGTATTAATTAAATATAGATGCAATTTCCTCCTCCTTTTTCTCCTTAGCTGCTATCAAGAACATTAGTGCAGGCGCCTAAGGAAAGCCTCGCTAACGGAGAACAGCTGCCACGCTAATTAAGCACCGTGGTCTATTGGCCAGGCATGGGACCAGGAACCAGGCACCTGACTTCTCCCCCTCCCAGCCTGCACACGGTGGCCCCGGGCATGTGGCTTGGGCTCACGCTCGCCCAGATGCTTTGCACTTGCTCAACTTTAAGAGTGGGAGAAGACACCATTGACTTCAAAAGCCTGGGGTTACCACCCACCCCCAAGCTCCTTAAATGCAACAAGCATTGTCTCTATATTGAAGACACTGCTAATTGTTCAAGTTTGCAAAGCGTTTGGAGATATGCTTGGCTTCATTGCCATCTTTGGGAAATGCTAAAGGAAAGCCACTGCCAAGGAACAGTGCTGTTGGGTATGAGCTGCCAAAAATTCCTGCCCCAGCAGACTGTCTGTTCAGAGTTCTCCAGCAAAACAAAGCAAACCCTGAGCTGCTGGCTGTGTTTTACACTGCTGGGCCCATCCCCACCTTGGGGCCACTGGAAATAGCGGGTCAAATCCCCTACGGGAACTTCAAACCCAGTGAGCAAGTGGGAAGGATCCTTTTCTTCCATTGTCGGACTAGGATAACTCCAACCTCCATAGGATATCCATAGGATAACTCCATCCTGGCTGGGCAATTCAACAGAAGCTTTTACCTCTGAAATTGTATCACTGGGAGAAAAATATTTTAAAACAAGATTCAAGAGGTCAGAACATGGATAAGGCATGACTAGGACCTCATAGTCCACTGGCTACACTACTCACATAGGAGTGGGGAGACCTGTATTGTCCCAAAGTGTACACCACCAGCAGTCCCATCGCTGTGCTGTGGCTGATGAACCATTTTTGGTGATGCCATTTTCTGTATCAGCTGTAAGCAGCCTTCCTCCACCATCACCACCTGCTCCCGGTTTAGCCCATTACCATTTAATGTTCTCCATCTGTACAATGGGAGCAATGGTACTTCCTGACCTCACAGGTATGCGTGTGTGTCTGCATGTGTGAAGATAAATATATTAAAGATTGGAAAGCATTCAGGTCCCAGGCCAATGGGAGCCATATAAGTGCCAAAGAGACTAAGACAAATGAGGGCCATATAAATAGATGGCTGTCAAGCAGCAGCCCTGAGGCTACAAGCAAGAAAGGGGCAGAGGCAGAGACCAGCGTGGGAGAAGCGTGGGAAAGAACCCTGTTTGAAGTATCTAACAGAGCATGTGAGCACCAAGGGAACACGGAATAAAGCCCAGCTCCCTCACACCAGGAAACTGTGCTGACACCCTGGCCATCAAGGAGGCAGCCCATGGAGGAAGAGGTGAGGTTGTCAAGATAAGCTTGGCTTTAGATCAACAGCTAGATAAAGGAGCCCGATCCCGTGCACAAGCCCTAGCTTCTGCAGAGATACCAGTGATGTAAAAAGAACCACTGCTCTCAAAACAGCTCTCAGAGACAGGTCCTGGGCTTACCTGACACTAACCCTCCCTCTCTCGCTGCCGACAGTTTGAGCAGGGAAGCAAAGGAGGAGTAGAGATGTCCCCACTCCACAGGTGGCTCCGAGGCACAGGGATAGTCACCAGGGGCAGACCCATCCCCTGCCCACCTCTGCATCCCCGGTCTTGGGTGGACTTCAGTCTCCAGCTCTGTCAATCCTGCTGTGAAATGCACTTTAGAAAGTGTCATAAATCATAAAACACATCTCCCCCTCAGATCCACTGCCTCTTCTGCTGCTACTGAGGAGGAAAAAAGGCACCTGGGAGAAATCTGGCCCACAAAGGTTCACAGAAGACTGCACACAGCGCCTTGCTGGCAAAGAAAGAAAAAAGAACAGAGGAAAGGTAGAGACTGTAAGAGGTTAGAGGAAAAAGCAGCAACATCCTTTGAGAGCTCCCTGAGCTTTTCTGCCTGGCAAGCTTTGCGGATCTCTCACAGCTTTCAAGAAGGCGGCAGCATTTTTCAGGGAAAAAAAAAAAAAACCATAACATTGAAGGGCCACAGATTCCAGCCATCAGTGTATTTATAAAGGAAATATGATGATGATTTTGCCACAGTGGATCTTTAAAGCATCTCCCATGCCCCCAGCTGGCTAAGCAAGGGCAAAGTCTAACAGGGTCTGCTCGTGGTTTCTTCACTGGTACCACCAGATACTGTTAAAGCATCTCTTCTGGGTTTTATTATTTAACATATTTATTAAGGCAGTACCCAGAGGCCCTCCCAAGTCCCCAACAATGTACAAACGTGCAGATAGTCCCACCGCCAAAGAGATTTAAAGCCAAACCCCAGAGCATAGCAAGGGAAAGGGAACTGGCAGAGGGGGAGTAACAAAAAATACCCCTATAAATTCGGAGCCGAGAGCAGAGTCATCCAGCTGATTAAAGGACAGGAGCTGCATTTTACTGAGAGACTTCTGTCTAATTAGCTTATCAAAGCACAGGTTCATACACACCTACATGGGAACCAAACTGTGATAACAGAGTTTCTCAGTCTAGCAAAAGCCTAACAGAAACTGAAGTTAAACACAGTCTGATTAGGCTGGAAGTAAGTCATTCACCACAGGTGACAGCGATGCAGATCCATCACTACAGTTTCTCAATGAAGACAAAGCAATTTGTTTGGAAAAGCACCCTTGTTCAAACAAATTCATTCATTTCAGGAAAATCCTATTGCCTGTTTTGGAGGTGTGATCAGACAGGGTCATCACAATAGAAGTAAACACAAACTTCTGTGCACTCCAAGGATTAATGAAACTGAAAAGTATTTAATAGTGAAGGATGGCAAAAAAAAAAGTACTAGAATGCAGCAACAACATTATTTTACTTTCACAGGGAGAAGGATGAGACTTGTATTTCTCTCCAGTATCTTAAACTGCTTTAAGATAAAAATGAAGTTCCTTGCATATTCCAGACAGACTGAAATAAACTGATATTTAGTTTTTGCCTGGGGCTTAGAAAACTGCTCAGGACTGCAACACTCCGTAAGTCTTTAGTTTAAACACTCCCTCTACACTCCCATGAAAAGAGATCTGAATTCACTGAAACTGATACAGATGCAAAGCAGAGGACACTTCTTCTAGGAGAATTAATCTTCGCTTTTGCTGTCCTCCAAGAGACTGATGCAGTAAAGCCAAAATCCCCACACATCCCTGCAGGATGATGGGGTAGTTTAGGAACCAGATAACCCAGCCAATTTTGGTCTGCAAGGACTCAAGGATATCAGCTCTCACCTCTAGCCAAAAGCTACCAAAACTGCTATTAACATGCAAGCTTAGGAAAAGTGTAGTTTTAAGACATGAAGTCCTTTGACAGTATGACCCAATCCCACACACCCAAAACTCACCATGAATTTTCTGAAAAACACATCTGTCTGTATTCTGGCTCCAAACCTTCACTCTGTTTGGGGTATTCTGGGGGGCAGTTAGTTTGGGGTTTGTCTGGCTGGGATGAGTTCAGCTGGTGGCACAGGACTTTATCCAAGCACCTCCACCACGCTCATCAAATCATGACAGATCATTTTTAGGGCAGGCCTTAAACACACCATGGGTCTTTCATGGTCTTTACCTCACTTCTGTTCTTGCATTAAATCTTTTCCTGAGTTGCAATGCATAAGCAGAATGAGGCCCTTATTTTCATGCACCACACTAAAGTGTTTTCCCCAGTCATCTATACAGCTGAAATCTGTTGCGTTCTCGTTATTTCCACCATTTCTGTAGACTAAAAATCATCTGAGGTAGAAGAAACCACAGTACCAAAATCCAGCAGCTACCCTTACTTTTTGAAACGTAATAAATCAAACATTTCACCTAAACTCAGCCAAAAATAAAACAAAAAAAACACCACAACCAAAAACAAGCCAAAAAACCCCACCACAGTTTCTTAAGCCTCAGAGATGTTTATGCTGTCAAAACAAGGATGCCTTCCCAGACTAGGGAAAACACTGAGTTTTTACAAAGAGACAGGAGAAAAGACTGCCAGCTAGAAAGGAGATCTTTGACAAACAAACCACTCCAGGGCAGCAATTGGAAGGGCATTAGGGGTTTAAGAGGGAAAGATACTATGTACCACCCTCTTAGAGCTGATGCTTAATCTTGA